>CAKNWT010294019.1:0-26637 GCA_932066315.1 Andricus coriarius | reverse complement strand
AGAAGCCTCTTCCCGCCAAAGAGGGCCACTGCCCGGATGACAATCCCGCGACTTGAGCTGAGAGCCGCTCATCTGGCAGCCAAGCTTCTCCACTTCGCAGCCGCAAACTTGGACATCCCCCTGGCCGATGGTCATCGATAGTGCTGCTTTGGCTTCACTTCGATGCCCCGACCAACCAGAGAGAACCCGGCTGATATCGCTACCAGAGGCACTGTCATCTCAGGCCTCTCCCAATCCGGCTTATGGTGGGACGGACCCGTCTGGTTGAAGGAAGACAACGCCGCCTTGCACACTCACGACTGGACACCGTCGAGTTCTACACCCAAACCACCCACCGAGCCAACCAATCTGGAATGCGCTATCGTCCAGGCGGCGCCATCCGACGAGCATCCAGCCGACAAAGTCTCGAGCCTGAACGGACTCCTTAGAGGCATCGCGCGTGGCAGACGAGGACTTCGCCAACGGATAGATCCACGCGCAACTCCAGCGGGTTCAGCCAATCCGCCGTGACAGCGCGCTGAGAGGACTAGCGCCCATTGTCGACGACACCGGCTATGAGGACAGACGCAGCCACCTTGCTCGGCTTATCATCGACTGGGCTCACCTCCCGAGCCAACACGCCGGCATTCGCGTGACGGAAGAGCAGAGGTCAGGAAACGCGTCCGTGACTGCACGGTCTACGCCTATGCCAATGCCTGGCCCATGAAGCAAGTCATGGCCTGCCTGCCAGCTTCCCGGGTGACTCCTTCAGCCGCCTCCTTCTGGACCGGCGTGGACTACGCTGGCCCATTCGACATCCTTGCAACAAGGGGCTGTGGAGTGAGGACGACCAAGGGCTATGTCGCCCTTTTCGTTTGCCTGGCCACCAAGGCCGTACACCTGGAGCTTGCGGGACACCTCGCGATGCAGAGCTTCCTCGGAGGACTCGACCGCTTCACCGATCGACGCGGACAACCCCAAGAGATGTGGAGCGACAACGGCACAACGTTCCACGGGGCAAACACCGAACTTCGTCGCTTGCTGCGCGCCGCAGAGATGGACTGGGGTCTCGTCGAAGGAAGCCTTGTCCAGCGAACTTCATCCCTCGCTCGGTTCCCCATTTTGACGGCCTTTGGGAAGCGGGGATCAAGTCTGCGAAATCTCATCTGCGACGAGTCGCCGGGCCCCGTAAACGCACATTTGAGTTCTCCACGCTGCTAGTTAACATCGAGAGGGTTCTAAATGGCAAATCCCTCACGCCGCTCACCGGCGATCCAGACGATATCGAGGTCCTGACGTTTGCTCACATCCTCACCGACAGGCCACTCACCTCTATGCCGCGGCCTTCAATGGCGGATAAGCCCTTGGATCACGTAACACACTGAACTTCAGTCAAAGGCATCCGAGACCACTTCTGGGCGCGCTGGAGCTGTGAGTACTTGAACAACCTCCAACAAAGAGCCACGGCCTCGACTGGCAGGATCGAGGCGGACAGCGGGCTGACTCGCAGCATGAGGATGGACCACTCACGGCGGGCGGTACTCCATCTCCCGAAGCGCCTTGACACGGCGGGCGGCACCGTCATCAGCGGCGTGGACAATCAGATCATCCACTTGCTGCTCCCAGCGGGCGGACTTGTTTCGATTTCGTTCAAGGAACGAGGTGGGCGGTATGTTGGATCGGGGAGAGAGTCTCGACGTAGTCAGTACGTGTGTAGCTCTCGAGCAGTACACAGTGAACAATAAAGTATAGTGCACAATCTAACTCCGACTCAACTCAATCAACGGAACAACCCAGCACAATATTTATGAAAAAAATTCTGCAAAGCATATTTTGCAAAGTTTGAACCAAGACATGACTTTTTTCCAGTTAAACTGTTTATTGTACAATTAACCCTTTGTAATTTATAGCAGAAAATATATTTTTCTTGCCTGGAGTACGTGCCTTGAAAATCAATTTTTTTTTTTGCTGTGGTATCTATCTGCAAATATGTAAATGTTACTGCAAATTGAATGGTTTTTTACATTATAAATTGAAAACGGTTCATTGTAGAAAAAAAGTGTAAATGGAAAAAAGTCTTGTCTTGGTTCAAATTTTCCAACACATATTTTACAGCCTTTTTTTTATAAGTACTGTATTTGTTTTAAAAAACTTGTTTAAACGATTGAAGAACAACTTTTCGTAAAAGTACCACAGACATTCATAATCTGGAGCTTTTTCCTGACATTTCACCAAAGTTAGAAGAATTTTACTAAACAAATTAGCCAAAGTTACCCTTTCTCAGTGCATACAGAAGTATTAGTATTAGTGGCACTAGAGCGTTATATGATATAACGCATGGAAACATAGTATTTGGTTAGACTACCCAACATCGCGAAGACATATCGGTTTCCATTCGGCGTCAGAGAAGAAGGTTCTACAATTTCAAGAGCCATTTTAGGGAACGCATCTGCAGGCGTGTTAGTAATTATCATCGGTTATCGCGTTTCAATGCGCACCAATTTTTAGTTTTGATAGCTGCTGCACATTCAAATGAAATCCTGGATGTCCCTCTTCTTCTCAAGCCAGAAGAATAGGTTTCGTATGCGGCGATATGCATTTGTCACGCCCTTGTGTCCTCTGACTAGGCCACTGTAATACTCTATAATGCAATCCCTATTCGAATTTCAGGGGGTGTTATTTGAAAATCTCCGGAAAAGGGCATTGACATGATGTCACTACCAATGAATATCTCCTGAATTGTGTTTCGCAGGCTATTCGCCGGCTGTTTGTCCAATACGTCCTCTGTCCTTAAATTTCGTACTCCAGGTCAAGAAGTGTATGGCCAATAGTCATTGTAAGCGTGTGTCTTGCAGTTTAAATTAAGGCCAGCGGGAGTGGGTTGGAAACGTGTCTATCAGAGATTCGGACGTTTTTCGGCAGGACTATGGGGTCTTATGGCGGAATTATTTCGTACAGACCTAGGAATTCGGGTATCTTACTTGAACTTTAATTCGCTATCGGAGGGGTGTAGGTCTGCACTGGTTGGATGAGGGGTTATTTTCCCGGAGCTGACTGGGCCGTTGGCTCAGTGACCGTAGCATCTAGGTCATCAGTGGCTTGGATGACAGTCTCGTGATTTTCACAAATGTGGGTTTACAATTGGGGTCGACTATCATAGAAACAAAACGAGAAAAAAATAATTGTTTCGCGAGAAGGCGAGCTTCTTCAATCTCTGACTCTAGAGTTTTTGGACCACGTGCAGCCACTCGAAACTCCAATTCCGGTCCTAAACCTTTCGAGAAGCTTGCTGCCTAATCATTGGCTCTCGATTTTTTATATCTCTTGAAAGTTATTTTGAAGATCATATGGTGTATGTAATATTAATATTTTTTTAATTAGTTGAATTATTATTTTAAATAATTTAATCTTTATTTTAACAGAGGGGACACCACGATGGTAGTTTCTGTCACATCTGGCGTACATGTGGGAGCATGGCTGAATTACAAAATAGGAGCTTTATCTGCTTCACCACTGCCTCCTCCATACAACATTATTTGGCCATCTTATCCCATGCTGGGCCGAACAGTTCTAAGGACAATTCTTGGGTTTTCCTGCGTTATTGCCACGAGAGCCATTTGCAAAACCTTTAGTTATGCCACAATGTGTGCCATACTTAGAGTCAACTCAAAAGAGCTCAAAAACAGCGAAAATTCATTGGAGAATAAAAACAAAGTCCTCGTAGATCTAGTTTATAAATATATAACTTGTTTCATGATAGGATTCAATACTGTATACCTTTTGCCAAATGTTTTTACGATGATAGGTATTGAAAGACCGACTTTTTACACCGAAATATAATGCCATTTCAATCTTCCATTAGATTAAAGAAATATTATACAATTACCATGTACTTTTAATATTTAAATTACCTAATTAATATTTAATACTGAAATAAACGGGGTAGATGCTGATCCGAGAAACCGAGAAACACTGGTAAATCGACCAGGGATTTTTTTTTGGTTTTTAATAGAAAATCCTATCCAATCACTTTAAATGTCACTTGATATCACATGAAATTATGCAATTTTTAATAAGTTCGATTCAGAGTTTTCTATTTTTCCAATTTAAAATTATACCATTTTAAGCACTTCAAATTGTAAAGCTGGAAAGCTTCAGAGAACTTCAATCATTGTGATTTATGACTTTCCATTCCAAGAGATTCCAAGTACAATAATTGGCATTCGAAATTTATCATTTGCAACGTCGGAGAGTTTCATTTGTTAAAGGATCCTCTTCTGCTAATAAATATTGGCAATAATTGTTGTTACAAAAACAAAAAATAGACCAGATGATCTATATAAGTTCAACATTTTGAATAATTAACCTGACTGGTCGACACCCATTAGCCTCAAAATAATTAGTTATATTTAATGTTGAGACATTGTGTGATTAACTTCATCGCCTTGAGACTTTGAGTTTAAAATGTAAAATTTGTAATATTCTCAAATTTTAAATCATACAGTTTGCAATGTCTAATCATGAAATTTGTTACTTTCAAAGAGACATATAATTTTAAATAATTTAATTTTGAAAGCTTTAATTTAAAAATTTGTCGTTCTTAAGCCTCAGTTTTCCCGTATATGATTTATGTTCTTTGAAGAACTCCGGATGATTCTCATAATTTTTCCGCAGATTACGAATGCGTTAAGAAAAAAGTTTCAGCATGCCAGATTTTTTTTAAATGGTACCAAATGTAAAAAAAATGCCTCGCGCACTCTAGCGAAAAGCTGTGCCCGACACCTCCATGATAATGGCCTTCAGTTTACGGTGTAAAAACTGGAATAAAGCAAGTTCAATAATTATTGTTGAACACTTCAATAAAAAGTCTAAAAATATTCATGAGAATCAACTTTGAGAGATTGAGTATTTGTAAAGCACTGCGTTACAGGAACTAGAGAGCGGAGTTCCCGAAAATTTGGAGCTATTCTGAGAACGCTTCATGTGTAAGTGCTAGTGCGCATTTGCAGTTTTTCAGTTCAGACTCACCGGGTTCGCCACCTTTGACAAAGGGTGACGAGTTTTCCACGTGAAAAGTCAGTCTTAGTATTATCTTCACAATTTTAAAAATAGCGGATTTTCAAAATACACTAATACCTCGCTATGAAGCCAGCCTCGGGTCTAACTTGTCAAGTAACGAGGCTGTTTTTTAATGCCATAGATAAAAATGGATGTCATTTTTGAGCTTTGAGTACCACCTGTACTATACTATAATATGATATCTATATTATGAAGGGACACGGAAATTTCCAGGGACGTTCCAGGAACGTTCCGTGCTATTCGGGTTTACCTTTTTTTTTCGCGCGTAATCTGCCACAATAACCCTATTTAAAAAAAAACCTCTTATTGGATCACCCTGTATCTATGACTTCATAATTTTTGACGGCATATATATAATACGTGGCCATTTGCATGCCTATGAGCTTGAAAAGTGGCACTCAAGTTCGGCTCCGGAGGCATAAAAAAACGGCCATATCCATGCATTTGTTATATAAAATATCGTATGAATCATGTGGGAGAGGTAGTTTGTCGAATTGTCATGCAATTTTCTAAAATAAACAAATTAGTACTAACACAGTAATTTGTTTAATAAATTATTTATTGATGATATAATCCTGCTAGAAATAATAAATGGGATACAATTTATAACGATTGATAGTGATCAAAAGTTGAATCGTTTTAAGTTGTTGCCAGTTGTGTCAATTTTTCCCAAACGGATTGAATTGGGTAAATGGACTTGCTTGCAATGCGCCCTATAAAGTGTTCGTTAATTACACCCACGGCACACACGTGTTTATAGGTTAGAGATTACAATTTTTAATAATTACACAAAAATTCAACAAATTAGCAAGCAGGCAGTAATAGTTTTATTTAGCGGGTATATTATTGTAAAACGCTTACATTTTTTAAATTCACATTGTTGACATTTCTTGTTTGTTTGAAAGAGTGAATTACCGCTTTCACCTAATCATCGCAATATCAGAACGCTTTAACACTGTTTAAAATTTATATTATTCCAAAAAAGTAAATAACCGTTTTTAAATAATTCCCGCGAGACTTTGACCCCCAAAGAATTTAAATGTGAAAATAAAAGTTAATTTTCTTTTCTTCAATAATTTATAATAATTTATTAATAAGTGGCAAAAACTATCAAACGGAAATGTAAATTTTTTTAATGAAACATGTGGGGCCCTCATTACTTGAAACACATGGTGTGATGTCACGCGTCTTTAAAGCCCAAGAAAATACATTGTCAGTTTGATAAAAATAATCCAAACAATTAATCATCTACTTTTTTTTGGCTAAAATGGTTTATTTTTATGGAGTATCAGTATGCCTAAATACGGTAAAGCCAGTTCGGATAATTTGCCAAAAGTGATTACACTTATGATAAGTAATTTTCTTGAGAAGTGCTCCAATTTGAACGTTGCTGAGACTTGAGGACTAAAAGCGAAACGATAAGTAAATGGGATGAATGACGTTAACCCTTTAAAAAAAGTACTTTTATTTATTACACTTATTAATTTAGAATTATTATTGCTTCAGGCGAATCTTAACATATATGCAATATTACATCCAGAAAAATTAACATCACTTTTTTATAAATGCTTTTATAAATACTTTGATAACATTGTTATAATATTTGTAATTATAAGATTATAATAAAGATAACTTTTATAAATACTCTATTTTACAATACTTGTTGCGTAAATAAACGATTTAATTTTGAAGTTAAAGCTCACATCCCGGCATTCCATACATATAACACCGTTGAACATCATTCAATTCAGAGCTTTATGTTATCAAAAAAAGCATATTTTATATTTTTCTACCCAGGAAACAAAAATCCATTCACCTGATTTGAATGGGTTTCGAAGTCGTTTGAATAGCGTATCTGTCACTGGAATTCCAGATTGCCGCCGATTGGTTTTCTAACAGAATTTCACTCATTATTTTTTTGTCAGACTTAAAGCCTTTACATCCTCAAGAACTAAAAGAGCGAAAGGAATCTAGTAGCCTGGCGGATGATCTGTCTTAATCACTCAATAATAATTTATAAACTTAAAAAATCATGTGAAATATGTCCGCCTAACCTCAGAAAAGTCGGTCTCATTCAAAAAGAGGTGAACCGATTCAATATGATTTTGCATGAAATGGACATTGTAGTACATTGCAGATTCGAAGCCATTCGAGAAACTGACCGATTCACATAGTCGCAAACCGATTCTGTTTTAAAAATCTCAATCTGCAAATGACAGATACGCAATTCACGGAGTTGCCTTTTCAATGGGTTCTTTTTTCCTTTTCTCTAAATCTGAATCAGCGATAAGTATACCGCTAATTCAAATCAGCGTATATAAGCTGGCAAATCGGCGACATTTAGCTGTTAGTCAGTGAAATTTCACTGATCAGCAGCTAAATTTCGCTGATTTGCCAGTGTATATGGGTAATTATCCACATAAAGGTCACTTTTGCTTCCCTGTGTAATATCTTTGTGAACGTGTAATGACAATATGATGAGTTTTTGACGATTTTTTTTGTTATTTTGATCAATATCAATGTAATTCTTCAATAAATAAGTCAAAGTTACACATATGTGTATGAATCAATGGTAAAATTTAAAAGATTTACCTTTAAACTAACATAAAACGTGTTAAACCTTAGCGTATTTTTATTATGTGTCATTACACGCTTCAGGTAAATTGGACACTTTTCGGGAAAATATATTAATTGTAACCTAACATATCTTTAAAGGGAGTCATAGTGAATAATGCCTCCAAAGGACTTTTTATTTTATTGTTTTGAACAAGCACAATCAATGTTTTATTGTTGTTTGACATTACACGTCCTGTAATCGCACGTCTCAGAATTCAAGCTCAGGGATGAAAAGCAAATAGCTTAACCATGTGCCTCATGATTTTTTATTGAACAAAGCACCCTATTAACATTATTTTATTCTAAAATACTTGAGATTGTTAAGGGATGAAATATCTAATGCATTTTGTCATGAAGAAGTTCGAAGGTAATGATTAATAATAATTTAGGGTTTCGCTCCATGAGCTGTGACCCGGGCCTGAGGTGTCAGTTTCAAATACGTGTATTTCAGTGTATTTGTGTGATGGAGTCTGTTTTAATTAATTCATTGTGTCATTAGGAGAAGAAAATATATTACTTAAATATAGTTTTGAGCGATTTTTAAAACCTCGAACAAATTATAACCTTCAAAATGCGTTTTTTCTTCTTAGAACTGATTTTATTTCAAATATGACATTTTATAGGTCAAGTTTATAAAACCAATGTAATTTACTTTAATATTTTTAGTTTTCATTCATTTTATTCTTCTGATCCTTTTATAAAATAATTTTAAAACATTCGAATTTTTTAAAAATGTTTACAGTACTTCATTTTATAGGTTATGTGTGTTTTGAAAAAGTAATATTTATGTAAATTTAGTATGATTTAAATGAATAAAAAAAGGACAAAAACGTTAACAAAGAAATAAAGAGACGTATGAAAAAATAAATCCGTGTTTAAGAGACGTATTCCTCCATTGTAAGCCTTATTAAAGTAAAAGAACGTACTGTCATATGCGAGTATACGTGAAAATATAAGTTATGTTTTGGGAGCGTCTCTAATTTTTATAAATTATAGTGTTTTTTTAACAAAAATTTATTAATAATTATAAAATGTTTTCTTGAATCTAAGAGTACTAGGGAGTTCATTCGTCCAGCGCATAACATTTGCATGCAGTAACCCAAAATACGGAAGGTCAACCATTCGTGTAAAAACATTTTTTTTAAATTTTTAATCCAATATATTGGACAAACTATTCTGAGTTTAAAAATTCTATTATTATATTTGGATTCAGCGACCTAAAGACTTTAGGATGACCATTTTTATAAACTGGTGACTGTTTTGAAAATTTTGATCCGCAATATTGGATCAGCCATCTTGAATTTGGAAATTCTGCTATAAAATTCGAAATCAGTGAACCGAAAAACTTTAGAATACTCATTTCTATAGAAATTGGTCCATGAATCCAAATTCTAAAAGAAAACCGATAACTCTGTCAAAAAATTGTTTACAAAAATTGCAAAAAATATTTTTAAGCTCAAATATTTTAATTATTGCTTATTATACTACCAATGAATGGGCGTGATACAAAAAAAAACCTTTTTTAGAATTTTTTTGGAAAAAAAGTTGCTTCTATCAAAAGTGACCTTAACACAGAGAATCACCCATATACGCTGATTTGAATTAGCGATATACTTATCGCTGATTTAGATTTAGAGAGTGGGTATTCAAAATAAAAATATTTACTTAACGTTCAAATGATCTTCACAAAAATATATTGTTGACGTTAAAGATGTTGTAGGGCACATGTCACGCCGAACAATTTTGTACTCTTTCTTTCGTCCCTCACTTGTGGTTAAAAAAACGGAGAAGTAGATAGCGGCATTTGAGTTTGGATATAAAAAAGCAAATTCCAGTAATTAATTTGTAAAAAGTCTGTATCTACGTGCAAAATGTTTTAAAAAGATAAGAATAGGTATCATACATTCTTGTCCGTATTTTCAGACCCAAGATAACCTAAGAGTTGATTCAAAACTACCTGTTAAGGTAAAATAACATATATTAACCGTTAATGGCTTGCAAACAGCTACCTTCTCATACCCATGTCCTATTGAAGGAAGATGAGGCTAAAAAAGTCATTCAAAAATGTGTTATACCAGAGTTACACTTTTTACCAGGTTTTGTAAACCATGTTTTTTGGGATGGTTCGAGGAAAATGCCTGCCGAAAACTTTTAAGAAATTCTGATTGCTTATCAGACAAAGATGTTCTTCAACATTGCTCTTCTTTGGATGTTATGACATTTGTATCAGCCTTAAAGAAATGAACAAAATTGTTGAAATGTGTTTTTCGATGAAGCGAGATGGCTCTTTTGATGGAATTACCAAAAGTTTAAAATATCTTAGGAAACTATTCAAGTCAACCACACCCTTTCTATAACCCTTAAAGTACACGGAGTTGTTGAAAATTTAGAGGAATGTCTTAGAAATGTAGGAGATGATGAAGGTGTAGAGTTATGGTCGGAACCGCCAGGCGAGGCTCTTATCCAGAATTTCTGAAGTTTTGGAAAAAGTATAAAATCAATTTTTTAATAAACAAAAAACAGTACCAAACTAATTTATTCAAAGAAATTGTCGAATTTCCTTCCACTCACTTGTAAAAATGAAATCAATGTTTACTTTTGTGTCTTTCTTGCTCAAAACAATATTTTTTTTCTTCTTTGGTACCAAATATACTTCAAATACCATACCCGTCTATTAATTTATTTGCGGAGTAACCTGTGTTTGAAAAAAAAATTAGTAACCCGAAAATATAAGATTTTTTTTAAATCAAATATTTAAAAAAAAAGGAATCACCTACGATTTTAATTTGCATGGTTATAAGTTACTAGAACAATGGCAAACAATACCCCGTAGTCCGTTTTCTTTGACACTTTTGTTTAACCCATTTTTTATTCTGGGACACCGTAAAAACTTGTCTTTTCAGAAATTAAATTTAGTCTTCCCTTTTTTCTTGAAATTCTCCTTTTCCCCCTATTCTCAAAAAACTTCCCCTTTTCTCTTTAAATATACGATATTTGAAGTACGCGGAAAATTCTCTGAAATTAGTAAGTGTACCCATTATTGAATAATAATTAAAGCAATTATAGCACTTGAATAGATTATTTATGACTTTTTCCTATTGGTTCAAAAATAATGACGAATTTGTTATATTTACAGCTTTTACTAGTGAAAAATAATAAAAAATACGAAATTTAAACATACATTTTTTGCTTAATAACCATTTTTTTTAAATGTGCAAAAAGATGTTTTTTTTATTGAGTCATATGCACACATTAAAAAAAAAGTTGAATATGGCGAATGTGAAATTTATTCAGCTTGAACCAAAGAAACATTTTATCATTTTGCTTTTTCGGAAACAACTTTTGTCGTGATTTAAGATTTTTGGGATTTCATTTTTTTTTGCGATTTTGGAACGTTATAAATGCAAAGAAAAAAATATTTCTTGTACATTTCTTGAACATGTTTCTTTGGTTCAAGCTGAAGAAATTTCAGGTTCAAATCAATCCAAAAAACATGTTTTTGTACATTTTCAAAACATTCTAAATAAGGCAACATTTATTTTTGAATTTTCAAAATTTTAAATTGCTAATTTAAAAAAGAGAACAGAAGATATTTAAAGAATTCAACATTTTTTTTTTTCATTACTTGTTTTGCATGTCGACCCACAAATTGCTATCCCTATCAGCTCAAACGATTCGATTAATTTTAGCATTTATACTTCGCTCTACTGAAGAGTGTACTTTTAAATTTACATTGAAAGTATTAACTATAGTAAGGAAGAAACGACAAATCTGGGAAAGAAATATTTATGAGAACGATTAAACATATTAAAATTGTGTACTTTACTAATTTTTTGTTCGAACTTTTTTATATCACTGTGAATTGATTTCGAACGACCTAAGTATATCCAATTTAAAAAAATAAATTCTTGAATGGCAGAAATCATTGAAAAATCATTGAAAATTATTTTAAAACATATCATTTCTTATAAAAAGGTTGTTTGTTCTTTTCGACATGTAAACATAAATGTGTCATCTTTCCCCTGTTTTCCCCTTTTTCGTGAGAAAATTACCCTATTTCCCCCTTTTTGAGCTCCTTTTGCGCTGTGATCCCTGTTTCTTTTTCGCCTCTCAAACTAAGTACTCGTACAAGGTTAATGATGGTGCATTATATTATTTTACTAATAATTTCAAGAATTATAAAATTAAACAAAAGACACTTATTATTTTATACAAAAAATAGAGAATAAACTTTTCATCATTTTACAAAAGAATTTGCCGATCGAAATATAAGAAAAATGACAGTGATTTATATGACTTATAGTTTTAAAACAATTCTTTGTTCATTTGGAATATTTTAGTTTTATCCACAGAAATTACAACATCGATGGTCGGAAACGCAAACGAGATAATGCCGCAAACCATCAACTTAGTTTTAAAGGCGATCAATGATATATAAATTCAATTTCTTAAAAGACAAGTTGTATGTTATCATTAAAATAAATCAAATTTGGATGAATTATTTATAAGTGTTTATTATTTTTCGAATAAATAATTACAAATAAAAATCACTCTTGAAAGATTTTAGAATGAGCTATTTTGCAGGACTTCCGGTTCGGTAAGATATAGAGGTGGACGTGTGCGAGGTGCCAGGGTGGATGTGAAGGTAAAAGTAAACAGAGGTTAGGTGCGAACCGGAAGCTCGAAAAACGATTGGAAGTGAAGCGGAGAGCAGGGCACAGCTGGGCCGTATGGAAGAAAGAGAGGGTAGAAGAAGATAAGAGGGAGGGACACAGGCTCGATAGATTCAGAAGGAAAAGCGATGGAGGTAATCAAGAACCAGGTGGAAGAAAGTGGGGAGGTAATGAAAGAATTTTGGAGAATGATGGAGGCAATGAGAAAGCAGCAGGAGCGCCTCTTGGAGGACATGAGACAGGACTGGGAAAAAGAGAGAGCACGAGGTAGAGTGGAAAGGGATATTGACAGGAGGAGATTTGAAGAGGTGATGCAGAAGTGGGAGGAAAAATTCGGGCGGCTGGAAAAGAAAGAAGAAACAGTTACTAGAGAAAGATAGAGGAAGGAGGCAAGCTGCCAGACGGAAGAAGAGGACAGGACGTGGTGGGATCCTCCAAGGAAATTGTGAAAGGAAGAGTGGGATATAGAGAGACAGGGGAGGGAGAAAAAGGAGAGTGAGAGTTCTGGGAATAAGTAAGAGAGACGACGAGCTGACAGATATCGTGGGGTGTCTGGCAGTGCACACGAAGGTAGTTGCAAAAATAGAGAACTCATGGAAAGTGGATGGCGGGATGACCCTGCAGCTGAAGACATGGGAAAATAAAAAGGACTTATTGGTTGCGAAGGGGAATCTAAAAGGCTCGGGTCTGTGGCTCGAAGATGATTTGACGGAAAGAGAGGAGGAGGTCCAGGAATGGCTGAGGAAAGAAAAGAGAAGATTGGAGTTGATGGGGATCGAAGTCCAGCTGAGACGAGAGAAAGCTAAGGTGGGCGAAACTATTTGGAAATGGGAAGAGTTAGCAGGAGAGATGGGGGTCACAAAATACTGGAGAAGAAGACGACTGGAGATCAGGATGGTGGAGCAGCGTGAGGAAGAGGCATAAGTGTGGGAGGATGAAGCTATAGGTTCAAGAATTTGAGATAAAGTTTAAGAGTTGATATGTGAGTGTAGATGAAAGGAGGCTGTATTGAATTGTTTAAGACTCCAAAACCCGAAAGGGAGGAGTATAATAAAGACTATTGAGCAATTTTACAATATTTCATTGAAATTCATCAATTTAATAAACAATAATAATTCACCAGTGAAATTTGAAATTTCAGAAAAATATATTAATTGTAATCTATGCTTCGATGAAAAATACATTTTTGTGCCCTGATAACTATTTTCTAATTCATAAATGGAATTAGGGCAAAACATTTTGTGATTTCTTTTTTTCGTCTTATCCTACGTTTATTTTTATGGAATACAATGAATACCAACATTTTAAAGAAACTGAATTTTAAGCTTGAAAACAAAGAATTTTCATGTCACCCTCACTTGAGAAAATTAAACCAAATAAAAACTGCGTAACTAATTAGCAGGCGAGTCTCTCGAGTTTCAGTTTGCCAGTCTCCGTCTAAGAAAGCAGTCAATCTTTAACTGGCGAAGAATAAAATATAAATTTCCCATTTACTCGGTCGATTTATGCGCGATTGTTTTGAAATTATTTATGCGTATACGAACAATTTAATTAATTTACATAGAAAAAGAATTAGTCGCGAAAATAAGATAGCCACTTATAAATTCGGAAAAATTTGGAATTTCGCGTTCGATATAAAACAAAGTGGAATAATTAAGACAGCTTTCTCAGAGATAAATACTTTTTTTCAATTACTATTAAATTTGACGATTTGAAAATCTGCTGAAGGCTGGTGCCCTTCTCAGAATACAACACAAACCAACCATGACTCTTTCGGTTCTAGTTCTGTTCTTACACTCTCCCTCCACTGACCGAAATGTGCTGGGACTGACGTTATAACTAGACTCTCCACTTTACTACGACTGGCTAATCATTTTGGACATGATTTCGACTCGCGAAACACATTTCTCGATTCAAGTTGGTAGTTGGGCGTACATGTTACACAATGAATAATAAAAACAATAGAGCAGCCTCGGAATGGATTAAAACTTTTGTTGAGAAAAGGCGTGCATCCGGTAAAGATAAAGTTTCAGGCGCTGAACGGAGAATGGGTGTTTGGAATGCTAGAGGGGTGAATGATCTTGGAAAGAGAATTACGAGAAACTATGCCCGTAAGGAAGCTAGATATTTTAAGTCTACCTGAAACAAAGAAAAATGGATGCGACATTAGAGTGATAAAAAATGGGCAGTTAGAGTACGGACTTGAACTATGGTCAGGATTAGATAATGAATCACATGGTAGTCAAAGGATCGGTCTGATTATTTATAAGAGAGCAAGACAGCATGTCAAGAAGCATAAATTTGTATCGCCCAGATTGTTGTGGGTTAGAATGAAAATGGGAATCGGAAGATTATTTATCATAGCGCGCTACTCCCCAGTTGATGGTGAAAGGAGTGAAGGACGCCTTCTGGGACACTTTAAATGATGCTATAGGTACTTGTGATCATAGAAAAAGAATCATTCTAGTAGGTAATATGAATTGATCGGTTGTAGTCTAACGTCAGGGTACGAAAAGGGTGCTGGGTAAATTTGGGGATCCAAAAACAAGTGGTGACGGAGACAGATTGGTTAGCTTGTGCTTAGAAAAGGGCTTGTTTATTACGAATACTTGGTTTAAACATAAAATGATCCACTTGTACACCTGGTGCAGAGAAGACAGCCACAGTATAATTTACATTGTTGTTGCGGATGAGACTCAGAGAGCTAGTAAATGATACAAGGGCAATGAGGGGATGTGAATGTAAAACGGATCGTTACCTCCTGGTGTCAAAAATGAAATTAGGACAAGGATGGAGAAGAAAAAGGAAGAAAAAGAAGAAACAGATGCGAATCAAGATTGAGAATTTACAGAAGTCGAAGGTGCAAATAGATCTTTTGAATAGGTTATACGAACGCATAGATAGGGCAACTTGCGAGGCGCTAATACGCAATAAAGATATAGAGGGCGCATATCACTGTTAGGAGTGCGACTGAAGTGTGGTACTGCAGTTGTAGGAAGAATGACTGGTGATGCGTGTTGTAATGATGAAATCCGCGTAGCCGTTAACGAAAGGAAGCAAGCGTATCTAAGAAAGATGAGCATTACAGAGCTTAGCGATGAAGAAAGAAATATACTTGAAAACGAATAGAGACAAAAACAGGAAAAAAAAACACTAGTTAAAGAAAGTAAAGATAAAATCAAACCGGAAGAAGAGAAGAAAATGCAAATCGACTTTGATCATTATGAACAGACGTAGTAGTATAGAGTTAGTCGGCATCAGAAATAGCAAGGGTGAAATTTATATGATACAGACAGGATACTAGACGAGTTGATATAAGACTGTTTCAAGGAATTTTTGGGAGGTGCAGCTATAGGGCAGCACAACAACGACACAGAATATTATACGTTGGAAAACCCGGTTGCAAAAATCTGTGCCTCTGAGGTTAGGGATATAATTAGGAACTTGAAGAATGGTAAGGCTGCTGGTGTAGACGGTAAGAATGCTGAAATGCTTAAACACAGTGGCGACTACATACCTCACAGGTTGTGCGAGTTGATAAATTTATGTATCGAAATGGAAGAAGTTCCAGACAACTGGAAAAGGGCGATTATCATCCCAATATACAAAGGAAAGGGACGTAAAAGCAACTGCAATATTTACAAAGGTATCAGCTTACTCAGTACCGTAAGCAAAATATGTTCAAAAATACTTATTTATAGGGTAATGAAAATTACAGGAAAAAAGATATGGGAAGTCCAATGTGGATTTATGCCAGAAAGATCATGTGCGGATCAGATATTTAGCTTGAGACAGATCATAGAAAAAAGTCTAAGAGTAAATAAAAAAGTTTTCGGTGCATTTGTTGGCCGAGAAAAAGCATTTGACAAGGTGGATAGGCGTAAACTTTGGGAAGTCCTGAAAGAGTACGGAGTCCAGGTATGGCTCCTACAAGTAATAAAACAATATATGCAGGTAGCAAAGCGAGTGTGAAGGTGAATGGGCAACTGAGTGACTGGTTCGATATTATGCAAGGTGTTAGGCAATGATGCATGATGTCCTCATGGCTATTTATTATATTCATGGACTAGTGTCTAAGAATGGCTTTCAGGCAAAGAAGGTGTGGATATCCGGACAGTGTAGGTGCGTGGGTTAGCGTTTGCAGATGAACAAATTGTTATGGCAGAGTCAAGTGACGACTTGCAGAGAACGTTGAGCAGACTAAATACTAGCATGAAGAATATGGGTCTTAAAATTAACGTGAATAAAACCAAGAATTATGGTGTTTGAAGGAAAGGGTGAAAAAACAGTATGCAACATTGTCTTAGACGATGTGAGGATAGAACAAGTTTATAAGTACGTGTATCTTGATAGTTTATTTAATACTGATGAAAAGATTGATGGAGAGATAGACAGGCGCAAAACGAGGTTAGGAAGGTTGACGGCAGTGTAGGACCTATCACCAGAAGTAAAAATATAACATATAAAGCTAAAATGGCAATGTATAATTCTGTATTTGCATCCACTGTGCTTTACTGTAGCAAGACCTGGACCTAACTAGAAAAGGATACGACTTAAATTCACGGGTTTTGCATTAAATTTCTGCGCGATATGTGCGGTGAAACGCTAATGAACAAAGTCAGTAATCAGAGAATTCTCAAAGAATGTAGTGTAGCGGAGACTATCCCGCAGTGGATAGTGGAAATGCGCACGGTGCTGATCCCTGAGACCGGAGATTTGTCAAGTCCAAAGAACTACAAGCCGATAGCTTTTTTAAACACCAGCTACAAGCTCTTTACTCGCATCCTCAAAGAGAGGATATTAACATCTATCGAGCCAGTATCGAGTACAATAGTTAAACAATGTGGATGCAAGAAAGGGCTGGCAGGTTACAGGGAGAACCTGTTAATAGACACGTGTATTACCCAGGACTCGTTCAGGTATCGAGGCAATCTATCCATGGCTTGGATTGCCTACCGTAAGGCATTCGATAACACGAACCATGAACTACTTATCAAGTTCTTTGAGTGCCTGGAGGTGCATCAAAAAATAGTGAGATGCATAAATCAGCTTATGCTCTTGTGGCGGACGAAATTTGTCATAACATCTGAGAAAAGACAAATTACTTCCATCTATATCACATAAGAGAGGGATCTTCCAAGGAGACTCTCTAAGTCCAATACTTTTCTGCATCTCCCTCTTGTCTCTATTTATTGTGCTCCGAGGCAAAAGCTCTGGATCCCTATGTGGCCCGCTGAACAGAAAAGAATATAAGGTCAACCACCTTTTATACATGGACGACCTTACACTCTTTGCCTCTTCAAAAGAGGACCTTAACATCCTTGTGACGGCGGAAAATAGCATGAGCTTCGAACGGGAAAAGTGTGCCTGCGTCCACCTACACAAAGGAAGACTGGAAACTACATCATCGCGTGACGATCAGGATGTTCAACTCATCCGTGGAAATACCATTCAACGTCTTGGTAACGGAGAAACATATGCATATCTTGCAATACCGCAAGCGGAAAACCAAATTCTCAGAAAAATTTGGGCTTCCGAATTATCTGGAAAGAATAAGATCCAGGCGACCAATATTTTGGCCGTTCCTATACTGCTCTACACGTTTGGTGCAGTAAAATAGAACGTCGATGACGAATATACCTGAATATATGACCTCGAATATACCTCACTCGATATAAAGGGGGTAGAGGTTTGCTGAGCTTGGAGTGCGTTCATGTTATGCTACTCGTACATCAACATGAAGTCGGCAACGCTCCACCGCTTTTATACCGTGCCGCAAATAGGGCCTCAGAGGAGCTTGGTCTCAAATTTGATTCCAGCGACACTACACATGGCCTAGCATCACTAACACTTTCGGTGCTTAAAAGTCGTGTACAGAAAGCAGAACATTCGCTTCTACTAAGAGAACATGCTAACAAGCCCCTTCATCGTAAATTCTACGGCATTATACGTAGAGAAGAGCTCTCGATAGGTCTGTCCAACATGTTTCTCAAGTCTGCTGGATTGAGATCGGAGACTAACGGATTTCTTGTTGAACGACAAGACGGCGTTATAGACACCTTAGTTTACCGCGAGCGCATAATGATTGTACCTGTAGGCGATACCAACTGCTGAGCGTGCAAGCAAGAGGCAGAAACACTTGTACATGTTATCAGTGAATGCTCAAAGTATGCACGCTACGGGCACAGAGAGAGACAATAAGGTGGCTCTAAAAGTGTCGTATTACCATTTTCGAAACATCTATGGTGTTGATGTAATGCCCGCCTTGCCATACACCTGGGGGAATCTAGTGTCTGTTGTGGAGAATGACCAGTGTTAGATCTACTGGAATTTCTCATTCTCCACCGCTTAACGTATCATTGCTACAAAGCCTGATTTTTCCCTCGAAGATCTGAAGACGAAGATCACTTAGGTGCTTGAATTCACGGCATCAGCCGATGGTAATGCAACGGGAAAGGAGTAAGAGGAACGGGCTGAATATCAAGAACTTCTTTTCGAGCTTAGCAGGCTGTACCAAGGCTACACATCCCATCTTGTAGTTCTAATAATCGGCTGCCTTGGAGGTGTGAAAGCTTCATTTCTTAGCCAACTCAACAAGATTGCGGCTTGCCAGCGTCAGGCTCAGTCCAACGCGAATCTGATGCAAAAGGCTGTTCTCCTGGGATCACCTTATTTGCTCCGTCAACGCTGTCCCTTATAATATTCTACAATGATTGATAGCTCTAAAAAAGTATTGAGAGGTGAAAGCTTCACCTCCAACTGTCCCGATGGCCGCGTAAGGTTATCCGCGGCTAGCTACCGGACTCCAAGGAACAGTATTGTACGATGTCATCTCGCGTAAATTTCCCACTCATGCTTACCTTCTAGGACAGAAGGAGCAATATTAAATGACGTACACGTTCCGGTTGCATCGAGATTGGTTGCTTTAATGAACCATGATCGTAGCTTCTGGAGACTACAACTTCTCACAAATAATAATACCTTTAAAATAAATTATTCAAATTTAAGGGGGTTCAGTATAAAAAATGTTTTAATTCACCCCTTAACAGAAAAACGTATTTGTATTTATGCTGGTCATCGCTTGTCTAAAATTGCCATCTATAAACAGCGTTATATCTTTCTTTTATATCCTCTGAAGTATCTAGATAGTGTAAATATGTACAAGAGAGAAATTACGTTAATACGTTACTTTTTAATGCAAATATGATTTATTAATTATCATTACCATATCGCGTAAGGAGACTTTTAACCTCTCAGAGATTATTTAACAGTATTCAAACAAGTATTCTCACATCGTATATTAATTCGAAATCATTGTCAAATGATTGTAAGAAAATAGTGCATGGCTTACGTTAATAACATTGACGCCTGAAAAAAACTGTAGAAATAAATGAAGAATATTTCAGTGATATATACACGTAAGGATGAAAATTCAACCCAATCTTTACCTAAAATATTTTTCTCATCTGGTCTTAAATTTCAACATTTTAGCGGCATATTCAATCGCAAGATCTGAAAGAATAAACGACTGTTAATAAGTTATGCCTTATATCTCAAATTCTAAAGTTTAATATGTAATGTACATACTCCAAGATTGGAATCCATTTCTGCTGAAACTTTCTCTTGATCCAGAGAGCTGGAAACGAAAATGTCGACTAAGTAATTCGCATCGTTGACCTCAACAATTATTCGATCTTCTCCAACATCTACTGAGACATCTTTCGAAATCTAAAAGATAAATAATTTGTTAGCTAATTTTTCTTAATTTTTCTTATTTTATTTTTATGATTTTGAATTCATACCACGGTCCGTACTTTAAATAAACCGATCAACTGTTTGGCTTGTCCTTTGGATGGTTTTTGCAGAATAATATAATCCAAATTATTCGCAGTCCTTAGATTTTCCGGAACATCCATATTTTTGACAGAACTCCCATTTTTGGGAATAGATTTGGGTTTCTTTTTGGAAATCTCGGGACTATCTTCAACTTCTTGAACCAACTTTTTTGGAAACTGAGGTTTCCTTACTTTTCGCTTTTCAATTTTATGTTGCTGCAGAGTGCCCATTACCTTTTATACAATTTAATTTACATTAGGCATAAAGTTTAGATAATCGATATTTATTATTTAGGATTACAACAATTCTTTTTAGTACCTTTCGATTTTTGAGGAGCAGAGAAGTTTCAGATTTATATATTTTTTCGAATTTATTATTTACTGCTTCTACCATGACATCCAGAGTGAAAATCATAAACATCTTGTTCTCTTGACACTTATTAAAATATTTTGTACTTATTGCGATATCATATGTGTAACACAATGCGCCTCCTAAAAAAAGATTGTTTTTAAATATATAACAGAAAATAAAGAATATTGAAGTATCGGCTGTAAAAACGTTGCATGTAGCTATTTTCGTAATCTGAATCCATGGCAAAGCTTACAGTGGGATAAAAGCCCGATAAAATAAATAGCAAAAAATAAAAAAATCATCAAATTTGTATAAAACTCATTATCCAGGGGTTTTTCGAGTTACGAATTCCAAATTTTTGGACAAAAAGTTACAATTCAAAATGGCCGATCCAATATGACGTCCAAATTTGATAAAAAATCATTCAATTTGTATGACACTCATTTTGTAGTGGGTTTTCGAGTTATAGATTGCAAATTTCGGGTTAAAAAGTTAAAACTTGATAGTCTTTTAGGTTATCAATGGGGAGCGGAAGAAATTGACATCCTCTCTGTGGATCAAAATGGTAGAAGTTGAGATAAATTGTTGTTAATTAAAACAAAGCACGCCTGACCGTGACCTTGCGCGGCGAGGGGGAGAACTTCACGGGTGAGCTTTCTACGGGGATAAGAAAAAGTTCCCTGTCCGGGCTTTTTAAACCTCTTTCCAGCCTGCGAAAAAGTTCCGTCGCCGATGGGACATTTTCAGTCGGGGGCTCAGCGAGTGCCGGAATCGAGCACCCTGCGGGGATGAGCAAAAGTTCCCAGTCCGAACTTTCCAAACTTGTTTCTAACCTGCGAAAAAGTTCCGTCGCCGAGGGGAGCGAGAGGAGAGAAACTCGGTGGAAATTCCGGAATTCGCTCTTTCGGAATTCCGACCGAATAAAAGGCTGGACTTTCCGGGTCGTATTCCGGACCGAGTGAATATAACCAACAATCGGGATACTGCGGGTCGTATTCCAAAGTGGTGGAAACCGGGCACGGAGACAGTAGCCTGGGCGGAGAAACGGGTCCGGGATTCGACGACATTGCGGTCACGGAAGGCGGAGATGAAGGCACAGTGGGAAGAGCGGAATTCACTATTTCCTGAGATGTGAGGAGCTGCTGCTTCTTGCTTTTCCTCCGTCTGCGATTTTAACGCTTCCGGGGTTTTCCGGGACGCTGGTAGGGTTTCTGGCAGACCACTTCGTGAGGTACATGAGACGTTCCGAAGGATGGACCTCCCGGTGGGAAATCAGGGGCAAGAGGCGTTAATAAATCGGGCCGAAAATACTGCGATTGCCACGCGGAATTCCGATCACCGGAGCGTATCGATTTATTAAAAAAATGCATGAAGGGCTAAAATCAATCAGATATTTTTATGGAGAAAACTCAGGAAACAAAAGTAGTCCACGCGAAGGGGAGGAAAACGAGAAAAAAAAAGAAAATAAATAAAAGTAATAATAGCGATACGTACCCGAACGATGAAAAACGCGAGAGACTCGTTCGAAAGTCACAACCTCAGGGTAATAACTCCCGAATCGAGACCTTTCTCAGGTCGTTCAGTCGACAGTCCGGCCACGAAGGTCCAGGGAGATAATGGGGTCTCTTCTAATTAAAATTGCAGTGCCCCCAACCCTGCCCAGGAAGCGGTCACATATATCCAGGAAATTCCCAGACAATATTAGAAGAAAGCCAAGTATCAGTGACACACAAAATGTCCAAATCAAATTCAGACAGCATTACAGAGATTTCTGCCTCTTTCCTACATACACTATGTGCATTCAAATTGGCAAATTTTAGGGACTTTGTACTAGTGCCCATGATTATTTCCCCAGAGAAAAAATAAAAGGGAATGTAAGTCAATCAAAATCCTAGTCTATAACAACCCCGTAATTCAAAAAATATCGGGAAATAGCCTAATTTGATCGAAAAACCTAAAATTAATTTAATCTAATCTACTATATGCATGTATAATACAAAGTGCGGCTGCACACAAGACTCCACAGTCAGGTTTTGAAAACTTAGGAGCGAGCTACGAATAATGGTTCTAGTCCGTATGAGTCTCAGTTCACTGCCCCAGAGAATCACTAATACCAGGGTCACGGGGAATCACAAGGTAGAGAACTTCCAGAAGATACCTTAGTATCACAGGGAAAAGCAAGACCATCATCAACATTAAGAGGAATTTCCAGCAAAGATCTGATTGAGTTCATACTGGCTTGAGAAGCATCAAAGAGGTTATCTATGATCTCAACTCCTGTATAATTTAAAAAAACTCAAAAAAAATCAGTGATTTCTAACACTCACATCACGCAAAGTTCACAAAATAAGACCCCTTAAGTAAGCAGGAATTAGGCCTTCTAAAAGTCCGAGAGACCGGTTTAAGAATAAGAGAAGAGAGATAATCCTGAAAAACTTGAAATCCCAAGCATCAGTTTCGCTCCAAAGGAAAGCCGCGACGTCGCACAGTGGGCTTTTTTGCAAAATTTACTTTCAAAACCTAATATCTCTCGAAAGATTACAAAATTGTACTAGAAGTACAAAGAAAAAAGTTTTGTTTAGTGCAACACATCGCATTTTATAGATTTTTTAATGATGAATTCAAATCTGCCAAGGAAAAAAGCGTAGCGTATTTCCTTTCTGAAAAAAATACGGTTAAATATAAAAAGTCCAATATGGAGAGACACAAGTCGGAAACTATTTTTCCTGGCAGATTTGAATTCAGCATTAAAAAATCTATAAAATATTATGTGTTGCTATTATGCTATTCTCTATAATTTTCGATTATTGTGCATTTAAAAAGCTTTAATTTCGTTCAAAGAACACCCATTTTGGTCATTTCGTTCCAGAGATATTAGGGTTTGAAAGTAAATTTTGCAAAAAAGCCCACTGTGCGTCACAGGCACGAAGATGCACAAAGCACAATTAAACTAGGGTAAGCACAAAATAAGCAGTGCTAGTTACACCAATTCATTATCAGCTGCTTCACAATTCACAAATGACTTCAAAAATTCGTGAAAAACCAACATACCGTGATTCAAATTCACCTAATTAACATTCATCAAAGGAGCTGCACAGAACGAACTTCACTTAAAGATTGCTATTTTAAAATCCCGTTGCCTGGGACTAATGGCCCGCAATGACAATATTAACTTGAATAACAACTTTTAATAATATATACATATTTATTATTAAAACCACTAAAAATGAGTTTTATACAAATCGCATGATTTTGTTTCCTTGTAGAGAAAGCTTCGTAATAGTAACAAAAAACCAAAAAACCAAAGTTTTTAATTGATATAATTAAATTTTCATCAATTTACAACTGTCTAATATAATGATCTAAACCATTGTCCAGTTTTTTAGAGTAAAACTTTCTTCATTTAAATAATTCAAAGTAGATGCAATAATATACAAGAATTATTACCTTCAGAATAATCGATTATCCTATAATATTAACACATTTGATCAAAGATTCAGGAAGTTCTGGTCATTTATATTATTTGAAAAATCGATTTTTATAATAAAAATAGTCTCACTCACATGATTTAAAGTTGATGCAGGAATAGCAGATTCAGTGATTCGAAACGAATCAATTGATCTATAATATGAATACATTTTTTCGAAGAGTAAGGAAATTATGGTCATTTATTATTATTTCAAAAATCGTTTTTTTATAGTTAAACTTTTTTCATTTACATAATTCGAAATTGATGCAACAACGGAAAAAATTCCTTGATGGGAGATGAATCGATTGACCTATAATATTAATATATTTTCTTGAAGAGTAAGGAAGTTATGAACATTTATATAATTTGAAAAATCTGTTTTAAACAGAAAAACTTTCTTCATTAACATCCTTGATTAGAGACGTATTGATTGATCTATTTGTATTTTGTTATTTTGACTTCCACAATGAGGAAGCAAAAATATTTGTTAATTAATTATAATGAGGAAGCGAAGTGCTCACCAAATGAGAACCATAAAATTGTAAATACAAACAAAGTGCAAACACTCTAGATCGAATTCACAGCTAGTTTTTATAAACTTTGGTCGTCAAATTGAATCGCGCTTGATTATATATTTCTCTCGCGTTTCGCGCTCGATAATGCATTCACCTCGCGCTACGCGCTCGTTCTTTGTATTTCCCCCCACATTTGTGCACAGACCTTTTAAAATTAAAGGTCAAAGCATCGACAACCGTAACTTGGTGATTATGAATTCTCTTTTGTTAAAGCCTCTTCGGCTTTAACGAACACATTCTCATCACGTATCTCGTGCTTCGCACTCGATTTTGTCATTTTGTCACTTAAAGAATACACCAAAGCCCAATCAAAAAAAAAAAAAGGGGGGGCTGGGGTCAAATTTTACACAAACCTAGTACCTCCTCTGATGAGAATGTAAAAAACTGAATTTCTAACCAAATAGTGCATTTTTCAGATAATTTGTTGAAATTTTGACCAAAAAAGATAGTTTTTTAACCAAATATTTGTATTTTCAACAAAATAGTGCAATTTTCATTAAAGATTTAAAAAAAGAATTCCTTGAGAAAGCGGGAAGTAGTTAATCAACGGTTTCTAATCTCTTAAGTTAATTTGCCGTCCAAAAGTTAATCTTTAAATTATATCAATATTCTCAAATGTAAAAAAAGGGTTCAGAATTTCATTTGTATATATATACTTATTTTTACGTTTGATGTTTTTTATATGACAATTCTTGTTTCTTCATTATTTTTCATATCTTGCATAGTTTGAACGCAAAATGTAATTTTTGATTTTTCATTCTTTTTTTGTGCTATCAAAATTTGAATTTTTGATTTTTCATAAAATTTAAAAAGTTGTTATGACAATATTGTAGGGTGTTCAAAAAGCAACGATTTTTACCTTGTGACTTTTTTTCATATCGCGCGTTTTTTGGCTTAAAATGTTAATTTTCGTTTGTTTTTTGGAATTTTGTAAATGCACTTGAAGATTATACCAAAGCCCAATTCAATCTGTCAATTCTTTCGAAAGTTATCGTGCTAACAAACTGAAAATCTACATACATACAGACCCACATACATACATGCATACATCCATACATACATACCCACATACAGACAGACAGACACATTCGCGAAAACCTGTTTTTCGGGTTCAGAAGGTCTCAAAATGTGGTCATTTGACAAAAACAGGGGGGGGGGGGGGGAAAAATTTAAAAAAAATAATTTCTCTGGATGAGAATGTAAAAAAACCCTAGATATGAGTTTTATACAAATCGGACAATTTTTTTCACAATTATTAGTCCCCATTTTGAGTTTTAATTTTTTTATGTAATATTTGGAATCTTTAACTTTAAAAAATACTATAAAATGATAATAGGATCATTTTTGCGGCATCCTAGAAGTTTTTCCGTGCTTGCATCTCTCGGTGAACTCCTGAGAGCCAGAACTGATTCATCCTCCTACTATTATATTTTTGCAACACCCACCTCGAAAGTAGGCCGTTCCATGTACCTAAATGATATGAAAAGTGACTGATTCCTGTTAACAATGCGGGAATAATATTGGCGCATGCGCACTTCCATTCTTATATACTTTCCACATCGGCGGAATGAACGCGCATGCGTACTTTATAGATAAACAGCTTTCCACATAGCGACAATTCGGAGCAGCGCAGCGTCCGCAGTGCTCAGTGTCCAAGCGAACAGCTGATGGCAGATGCGAGGTTAGAGTTTCCGTGGCCCGAATGCAAGTGTAATTTTCCTTCTCATTGTGAAAACGAAATGAATTTAAAAAAAGATTTCGATCAAACGAAAAATCTCAAACGAAATATAATGCAACATACGACCGATTTATAAAGTGGACAGCAACAAAAAAAAACCACATCGCATTCGGAGAATGTTTTAATGGCATATTTTAGCGATCTCTCCAAAATATTGAAAGCATCGACTTTTTGGTCTTATTACTCAATGTTAAAAACCACGTTGAGCACGAGGAATAATATTAAAATTGAGTGTTACGCAAAGCTAACTGCTATCGTCCGAGAACTTACAAAAGTTTCTCAACGACGCTCCAGACCATCAAGTTTTGGCAACAAAGGTAA
>CAKNWT010294015.1:0-15346 GCA_932066315.1 Andricus coriarius | reverse complement strand
TTCTGGTTTCCTCGAGCCAGTATCAAAATTGACTGAAAAATTAGTGATAATTCAACGAAATTCCAGCCATATTTTCAAAATTACCTGATTTTTGCCTGACAATTTTTCATTTTCCCTGACCATCAATATTCAAAGACCAGCATTTAATTCTTAATAATTATTATTAATTAATTATTTATTACTAGTTATTTTGTAACATTTTTCACAAATAGTCGTTTATAAACGGAATAAAATGATAACATTTCAGATGAAGTTTAAAATTTATTTATTTCAACCAAAAAAGATTACTTGAATTTTGAATGAAAACATTAATTTTCAATACAAAAAAACTAATAAAAAAAGACTTTCCAACAAATTAGTCAAATTTTCAAACAAGGAGATGATTTTTCATATAAAATGATGAATTTTTAACAATTGAAGATTTTTAGTTCATTTTCAACCAAAAAAGAGGAAACTTTAAAACAAGAAAATTAGTTTTCTACCAAAAATGACGAATTTTTAAGTAAAAAAGATCAATTTTCAACAAAAAAATGGAAAAGTTACATTTTCAGCTTGAAGAATTAGTTTAAATTAAAAAAAAACGGAATTTTGAACGAAATAGTTAAATTTTCAACCAAAAGATGAACCTTCAACAACAAAAAAACAATTTTCTAACAAAGTGATTCAACCATATATAGTTCAGTCTTCAACCAGAAAAGATGAATTTTAACGAATAATGTGATAGTAGATATTTCAACAAAAAATAGTAGTTCTAAATCAAAAACAGTTGAATTAAATCAAACCAAACACTTGTATTTTTGTTCAAAAAAGATGAAATTTCTACTGAAAGGGATGCATTTTTCAAACTAAAAAACGAACTTTCAAAAATTGGTTGAATTTTGAACAAAGAAAGATTTCAGTGGAATTCTCAACACAAAAATATGAATTTTTAACAAAAAGTTCATTTTCTACCAAAATAGTTGAATTTTCAACCCAAAAAGACGAATTTTGAAACGGAAGCAAGCTACTGTAAAGAAAAGAAATAGTTGTCCGCAAAACTTTATTGTCACAATCCCTTAACCCCCTGACCAATTTTTTATTTGCCCTGACCATTATTATTCAAAGACCAAAATCTTATTCTTGTAATATTTTTAACATCGAATCTTTTATAGACGGAATAAATCAATTCCAAATTAAAATGTGAAAATGAAAAATGTATCTCCCTTGGCAATTATTTAAAGTTCTTCTTATAGAAATTCTTTTACTTTCGCAAGATTTTTTTTTCAAAATCCCTTACTTTTTCTGAACAATAAAATTCCCTGACTTTTCCCTGATTACCAGGTTTTCCCTGACCTACGTCCACCCTGATTAGTGAACAACTGCATTTCATTCTTAAATAAATAATTAGCATTGCAATGTCGTTATAAATAATACATTGAGGTTCCGCCCATGAATGCGATAGTAATGCGGTTTTATAATTATTTCCCAGGATTAATAACTCGCACGGCTAGTTCGTGGAGAAACAAAAACAAAGGAATTTTAAGTCGTTCTTTTTCCATGTTTCTAACAAGAACAAACACTTTCTGAGCGAAAGAGAAAGAGCAAGATTCGAACTTTCGCTTCACCGATAATCGTTTTTTGAGTTGTAAACGTGTACTAATGTTATACGCTACCTACCAACACGCAGTAGAATAATTTATTTGGCTCGTCTGGATTGCAGACGGGAAAATAAGAAGGGAGTGCAAAAAATGAGAACATGATGAAAAGTTATCACCTTTTCCGGGTTCAAATCGCCTCGTCATAGCCAACTTCTAATATAAGAGAAAATTCGAATTATACGGGTTTTACCGCATTCGTTCACAGAGAAACCCCAAATTTTATTAATCTTAAGATTTGATAAAAATACTGCATCAGAGAGTTGACAGGACTATGAGTTGAAAATGCAGTTGTAATAGTCAATGTATGTAGTCAACACAGATGTCAACTATTTGCAGCGTTTTTATCTAATTTTATTATAAAAAAAGAGGTTTTCTCACAATTATGAAACTGTACATTATTATTAATAATCACTTAACGGCTTTCTGACTGTATAAAGAGCCTAGAAAATTAACAGTTTTAATAAAAATCCCTACCTAAGTATTTGTATATTTCAATCCACATTTTGTGTATCAAAATATTATTGTGCAGAATTAGTGAATATTTCTTGAATTTCAGCGAGTTTTGACTGCTTCTCAGTAGATTTTTGCTGATTGGAATTTAAAAAAAAAGAATCACTGATCCACGAAACCCTACGGATTGAATACTAGAGAGACAAGTATCATAAATCCTGTAATTTACCGTGAAACGGGACTTAGTGGAATACGCGGGATAAAACGGCACGCTCGTTTTTTTATCCAAAAAAGCAATATCAAGCCAAGAAATGGTAAATTTCGCGTATGCAGTTTTACCCCACATTGTCCTGCTTAGCCCTATTTTACGGTACTGTTCCATTCATTTTTGACAAACATTTCCTTACTTCAAAGCCTAAATTATTCAAATAAATTATATTAATCGCCCCATTGATGAAAGTATAAATTTAATTATCACTTTTGGTTTAAAGGATATATGTTAAGAAAGACAACTGATTTGAATCTCTATAATAAAATTAAATAGAATATGGCAATTTTCAAGCTAGAGTTGGACGTGCATGCAATTAATGGTGTGTACCGTTTTAAGATCTAAGTAATTTATATATTAAAGCGCATCCTCGAGTAAATTTTATATTGTATTATTGTTAATTGGGTGGGGAGGGATTATAATTATAATTTTATAGAGAAGAACGGGTGTGCCGCGCTTAATTGCCCAAAGCTTGTCACGATAAGCGGGGACTGTCTATTTGTTTCTTTTACATTTTTTTCTGTACGACGTCAATGCTTAGCCGGCATGTCGTGCCGCATGAAAACGCAGCCCGCGCCTGCCAGCAGTGAAAGTTGCTCAGGCCACTTTCCCCCGGGCAAGCCATGCCGATTGCTCAGCTGGTTTCCGGGCTCCGATTCCACCATCAGATCATTAAGCTGATCTTCCAGACTATGTTATATTATGCTAAGTTTATGTGTCTAAATTAAATGAATCAGATTTTATATTAATTACTTTTAAAATTTTCGATTAAATCTACTATATTCTATATTTTAACCCGTTTTATTCTAAAAGCGTTATTTTATGTGTAAACGGTATTTTATACAGAAACAAATTAGACTTATTTTCAAAGATTTTTACCAGGGAAAATCCAGCGGGAATCGGTGAACATTTAATCAAATTTTAGTAATTTTCCACTGATTCTCCAGTAATAAGGTGATTGGAATATCGAGCATCTGCGTCACTGAAATTTCAGTAACTTTTCATACTGAGAAAGGAGTGACATTTTATGGATTCTCAGTAGAATTTCATTGATAGATGCTTCGAAAATCATGATGAAAATTCACTGAACACTTCAGTCACTTTGTCAATTCATAAATTAGAGAATAACAATTTGGGATAGATTGCGGAAAATTTGACAATTTGAAAATGGAATACAGAAAATTATTTAATCTGATCTTTATTACCACTATTATACCAACGATCTTCTTTTTGTTTCTTTGTATGATAACTACAGTTCTGTGCAGTTTGAGATTTTGCATTAAGTTCACTTCTAAACACATAATGTGAGTGTAATTAATCGACTTTTCCTTTTATTGCCTCATCTCGTCAGTTGTTTTATCTCTTGGACTTGCAAATTTTGAGAGTGACTCTGACTTTCTACTACTCTCATGCGACCTACCTATATAAACAAGCTAACTTAACAAAAGTTTTAAGCAAATAATTATATACAAGGAATAAACATTCGTTTTATGCAATAGTTTATAAAAAAATGTCAATATAGCTTAATCCAAATCGTACAAAAATAAATTACTAATATTTACTTTAGAAGAATAAGCAAATTTAGTGAATCTCCTATGCTTTTAATATAAAATGGATTAAAAATGGTCATTTATTTATTCGTACTGTCATTTTTTCATTGCCTTATATAGTAAATTATTTAGTGTAGATAATTTGTTGACTTAGTTAGAAATTATTATTATGAGTTTATTTACGATTCAGAATTTCGAACAAATTAGTAAAAAAGTATGAATAATTCAATTGGAAGGATAAGGTCATTAACCAGTAGTAAAAGACTTATAAGTCAGCCGAATATATGGGTATTTTTTAGCCCAGATGAGAAGAAACGAATTTAAACGAAAAATCAAGGAAAACAATGACAAAAAAGTATAGTAAAAAAATTCATTGTTAATGATAATAAGAAGAGCTCTATTTGATATCTATTAAAAATATTTTAACTCTATGTAAAAAAAATGTTTGCATCATCTTCGTCTGCGGAAGTGAATAATCATGTCATAATAATAAAACTCCAATCACAAGACGTTAAAAAAATTAAATAAAAATATTTGATGATTTTTTTCTTTGATAATTTTTTTTTAAGTTCTTACAAGGTTCAAGTTACAGTGGAAAATGATTGATAAAAAGACAAAGCGGAAGAGTGAAGAAGCATAAAGACTGCTAAAGGAATAGAAGATAAAGTGGCGAGGAGCAGTTTATAATTTTCAGGAAAATTACGCGCCCGTGGGAAATGATCTGTAAAATTACGGTCTTCGTTTCCTGGGTCGCTGTGGAATAATCATTATGCGGTTTCAAGTGGTCGCTAGTGAAGTCTATAACCGAATCATCAAATACGTCAATACGAGCCCTTTCGCACTTTCTCTGGATTCTATACATTCTTTCTGATCAATCCTCGCCTTCTTATTTCGAACAACTGATGCGATATGATGAAAAAATGTATGTTCTCTGAGTTATAAATAGAAAGGCCAGATTTTTTTTTGAAAATATAAAAAGGTGGTTGCTTAAACGAATAATTTTTTTGAAACGTGCGAAACAAAATAATATATTTTAAGGTCAATTAATTAGCAATAAAATACTCAGAATTAATACAGCCATATAAGAGAAGCGAAACCTATCGTTTTCTCCCATTGAGATTCGAACCCGCAACAGTGTAGCTTTAGAGTTCTTATACTAGAAAATAAATCGTGCATGCTACCAACTGAGCCACACTGCCTTATCTTTTTTTCATATGAAATCTCTTATATTAAAGAGCGACCTATAACATAGTTATAATAAAAAACTTTGAACAATTTTAGGGGTGAATTATTTAGAAAAAATCTATTTTTAGACTATCCTAGTATGCAGTAGGCTTTAAATTGTACAAATTCAGATATTTCCAGATAAACCGAAATTCTTAAAGTTTCAAAATTAAATTTTTGAAGTTTTAACTCTTCATTTTATCAATTTCTGAATTCTCGAAATTTAAACAAATCAAGAGCAAGCAACCAATACGAATAAGTGCATTTCAAATGTTTTTTTTCTCCTAGTATTTCACAAAATTAAAATGGACTTATTCAGTTTTGTTATATTCTGAATAAATTTGTCTGCTTTTCGATGTGAAAAAAATGTATTTTAATTTACATTTTAAAATGTGCTTAAGATCAACTAATGATTTATTATACTTCATAGTTGAAACTTTATTATATTCTAAAATATTTTGAAAATATGGCAATAAATTAGTTATAAAAAATGTATTAAAAAATATTATCCGTTATACGAAGAGTTAAAAATATTTGTTAAATGGTAATTGGTTTAAAGTTTTTAAAGTGGAAAAAAATTTTAAGGGATAGTTGCATGAATTGTAGATAATTTATTTTTTAAATACAGTATAAAATTCTAAAAATTGTAGTACGCTAATTGGTTGGGCATTACTTCCCGCGCACCAGTCGATCAGCAATGCCTTATTTCCCCGCGAAGAATTCAAAACGAATACTTTTCAAGGATAAGAAAAAATATTTAAACTTATTAGAAAAAACTTTCCATGAGTAATTTCATCGAACTGCCTAACGTTACGGAAAATCACGTAATAGTAGATCTAGCGCTGTAATTTCAAATTTCTTTAAATTAAGTGATTTTAATGAATGATAGCTTATTTTGTGACTGAAAATATACGCTACAATTTCACCATATCCAATTTTTCGAACGAAAGGCATTTTAATACCTAAAATCATTCCACTGTTTTCTATATTTTCGGTTTGAGACTTACGGTTTGGGATACAAGGCTTAATATTTTATTTCATTCGCAAATTAGGTTTAGATTTTAAAGTAATGAAAAAATGTAAGAATGGTTTATTATAAGGCCGTGGCTACGTGTACGGAAATTTCGGTACGAATTTCCTGATTTTTTTTTATTACGAACAGCCGGATCTAGAAAAGGATACCGAACTTTTGCACCGAACCGGATGTTTTCGGTACACACAGAAAGTGCCTTATTATAATTGGTTTCTATTAAAATCATTAAGTTTACACACTAATAACTTTAAATAAAAATATTTAATTTATATTATTTTATTATGTTGGAATTGGTTGTGTTGCAGTCGTACCGTGAACGGGGGCTAAGCGGCGCATATGTGGGGGAAAGCAGCGCACCTTTAATTCTGTATTAAAATGCGATAATGCTTCTTCTAGGGGTTTCAATAGAAATGTTACCATTTTTCGTTACAATACTCTATATTTCTGTTTCTAAAAGAAGCAACCATCGGATTCAAAAACGCAGAATCAAGGGTGTTCCGCTTTCCCCCACATGCGTCGCTCAACCCCAGTTTATGGTAGGGAATATTTCCTTCTAATAAAATAAGATGGCATTAATTAAAATTGCATACATGAAAAAATGAGATCAAATTTATTAAATAAAAAATGAGGGGGGTTTGTGTGTGTGTTTCAGAGAGAGTTGATAAAAGTAAGCCTTGTTATCGTAGATATGAGAAGTGTTTTGCATTGCATTGTTTGGGTGATGTATATGGATGATAGTGGTTCTTCTGGAGTTTATTCCACTTGATGAAAGGCGGCCAAGCGCGTTGTTGTAGGTCAGTTTTGCGTCACTTTCGCTGATGTCTCTTGCGCGCGTTACCTAACAATTACGTTGGCTCGACGACCAGCGTGAACGGACGTTCGTAATATCGATAATTAAACTCGGTACTGTAAGAGATGTAAGGATGTGGATTACCTTACAGTTATAGCGATTCGTCAACACCAGAAATCTAGATATGTTCACACGGTCAAGGACGACGCCTTCTTTAGACCGATAGATGCCGTTTATGTTAAAATATTTCTGTATAAACTTTGCAATCGTCTATTCAAGGATCGGTATTTTTGGTGATGGAACTTGAAAGAAATTCTATCAGACACTCTATTTTCAGAATAAAAAAGAAGTTTATGGTCTTTTCATTAGATTCTATTTCAAAGTCTGTGAGTCTTAACGATAAATGTTGTTATTATTATCATTAAATAAAATAAAACCCCCTGAAATGTCCTTGACCTTGAAGTTGCTTGTTTATAGATGTAGAGGGGGAAATAAAAATGAAAATACTGGATTTTCCAAACAGGTTCTACCTATTTTCATGGAAAAAATATATCTTAACGTATATATGTTTTTTGCATAAAAATCGGTTGAGCCGTTTTCGAGAAAAGACACTTTTTTATTTTGATTTTCCTCTCCACAGTTCATACAAAAATGCAGCTTTTGCATGCTAACTAATCTTCAAGGCCCTTGATATATAAAACGTTCAATTATTATTTAATAATACTTCTTACCGACACACTCTGAGGATAAATGGGAAAAGTGGCTTACCTGAAACAAGCAAGAAAAGAAACCGTTAGAAAATTCAGTTTAAAAATAACAAGGGAATTGAATAAATGTTGCTTACGTAAGCAAAGAAAAGTAGAGATTACGTTCTTTCTCTAAATAAATATTGGAAAAGTAGTGAGAATTTTATTGATCATTTTTTTAATTCTAAAAATTTGTGGATAACAATAAATGATTTGCAATGTGTTGCATATAAAAATACATTTCCATACAATTTAAGATCTTATTAACTTAGCAGCTTTTTCTTTTAAACAAATTTCTAGATATAAGATTCAATAATATGGTATATTTAATTGATAAATGTTGTCGAATTACCCAGAAATTTATTGAGTTGATAAAATTAAATCCAGATGTTAATATTCTCAATATCGATTTTTCTCAGTCTACCAAACCGAAATCCGTATTATAAACTAAATTATAATTGAAAAATAGTACGCAGATGTACATAATATGACTTCTTAAGTGAAAAACTTAAGCTTTCCTTCTAGAATAATATAATGCGTGAAACCCGAAAATTTCATACCCGATAGCAGGAATGACAGCGAAAAAAGAGCTCTAAAAAGGGGAGATAGGGTAATTTTTTAAGGACTTCGGTTTTGGAAATCTATTTACGGCGACATAAAAAAGTCAGAGAAAAAATAAAATTTGGTAAATAAACCATTTTTATATGTTTAAAATCGTTCTTATAATCAAGAATATTTTCTCTTTTAAAAATTCCATCCTTAATAATTAAATCATGAGACTTGAAGTATGATTGAATATTTTTTTCCAAGATTTGTCATTTCGTCTTTATTGTAAATCATAAATCGAATGAGAATTTTGAACTGTACTCTTTAATGCTGTTACACTGAAATTAAAAATAATTCAAGCTTGAGCGCCTAAGATAATATTCAAATTTTAAAAATATTTCATTATGTTTATTTTCAGCGTAATGAAATGTTATTAAAGTTTTATTTAAATCCTAAATAGTTTAGTTTGAAATTGGTCACATAAACATCTGCACAATTTTTATTGGTAAGATGTAAAAATGAAATTTTCTTATGAACCACGTAGTGCACCGAAATCAGAGCATAAAGCAATTAAAAATAAAAATGAGATTTCTAAACTACCTCCTTTCCGGCTCATTAGAGACAAATTATATTTGTATCTAATAAATTAATAACATTTTGAATTTATATGTAAAAATTTTAATTTATTTTAATAGATAATTCTTAAGCTGAAGAAACTTCACTAAATGCGGTAGTATATTCTAGTCTGGAATGAATAATATTGCAGATGTAAAACAAACAATGGTTCTTAGGGGCTATTGAAGTATTACGTAAGCATTTTGAGAAGGAGGGGTAGGTCTTAGTAGATGTTTATTGTTGTATATTCATAATGCAAAAATAGGCTTACAATGTGTCAGGGTGGGGGGGGGGGCGTTCAAGAATAGGGAAAATTATGCTTACGTAATACTGGAAGGGCCCGTTATGGTTCTTACGCACATTTAATAATTTCATAGAGTTGTCCGCATAATTCAAATATTGTTGTTTTAAATATCGTATAATTTAAGAGAATAGGGGAGAGACTCTGATCCTTGCGCTAGTTCGACCAGTATTTGACAGAACGGGAGATTATTTTCCCCATAAATTACCCAACCCAATGGGACTACACTTAGGTCAGTTTTCAATGCGATCACTCAACATCTTTTTCGTATTGGAACCTCGTGGAATGCCTCCTATGTGCAGTAGCAGGAAATCAACTTTTAAAAGTTCCACTGAAATTTTTGCAGCACCTAAAAAAAATACCGCACAATCTATCGTAATAGCGTGCAATTAAAATTCTTCTCTTCTAACATTGGGTATGGAAAACATTCCAGTCTCAGATTTTCCTCTTCCGCCTAGCTGTGACAACAGTTCCTCGTCATCTCAATCGTGAGAAACAAGTAGAAACTAGGATACTGCGCAGGGAATGGAAAGAGAAAGCAAAAGAGCGTGTAAGTAGAGTCGTCGGTAAGGATCAGCCAGACACGAGAAGGATTGGGCGGAAGTGAGTGCGGTGTGTCAGGATAAGACTGTAAGTAGTGTATGTCGGTTAGTGAGTGGGTCAGGCGGCGGTGGAGTTCCCGATTCGTTCGAGAAAAGTGGCGTCTCACGCAAGTGGTAACGGTCGAGTTCGGTTGGACTGCGGAAGCGCGCGCTTAATCTTTCTCTTTCTCTTTCCCGCGCTTTTCTTTTCGTCCTCCGCAATTTTTTCCTGCTAATGCAAGCGAGAGAAAAAGACAGAAAATGAGCGAGAAATAAAGAGAGGGTGCTTTACCGTTTTCGGTTTTGTGTGAGAGAGGGGAAAAATGAGGGGCAACTTGTAGCTTCTTTCCAGCGGATTTTCTTTTTCGCACACTATCGTACTTCCCATTTCCCATTTTCCATTCGCAGACACTGTGAAATACTTTATAACCTGTGTGATCTATTCCCAGGGATTATTGCTGTCGTTGCCCTGCATCTTGAAAGCGAAAGCGACGTGAATCAATTTGTCTTGTGAATCCGGCGCTTAATTTCCTTCAGCAAATTGCATGTTTTGTGCAACAAATTACATAGGTTTTAAACTTGAGGCGAAAATTGCGAATGTTTCACTATTAGACACCTTCATTTTCGAATTCTCGGTTTTTTCCCAACCACACTTTTTCTGCCATCAATTTAAATATGTCTATTTTTAATTTTGCGATTATTTATCAATTTATGCCAAACTTATCTGCAATAACAGATGAAGTGATCAATATCAATCGAAACTAAATTACCGATCGCAATGGTCTTGAGATCACTTTCAAAGCAAATTTCTATAGAATAGCACCAATTTATCACCATTACAGTAGGACCTGTCGAATCGGGACTCGTCGCATCGAAATCCTCGGAGGGCTGTAGTCCCCACTCTTAAACCTCTCCTCTAGCCATGATAGGTAGGCGCATGCGCACAAAGTCACTTTAGACGCCACCGGATGGACGTCAGTGCTGCAGATACAAAAATGTAACGGCCTGTAACGGCCGGTTAAAGTTTAAAGCCCTGAACATTAAAGATACGTGACTGCCAGGAGGTGTAGCTAAGATTTGTTTCTGCGACCTGCGTGATCGAAAGTGGAGCCCCGGTCCGTCCCGATCCGACGAGTTCTACTGTATTGTGAAAAATTGTCTTGCATAGTGCAACATGTTTAAAATAGAAACACAAATGTGATTAAAATGTAAATATATTTTCTGTTGAAAGAAATATTTTTTTCTAAAATATATTAAATAAGTAATCATGAGGATTCTATCAAATTTATTTGAAATATATATTCATTTGATTTTTATTATAATTTTCCTAAAGCTGAGAATGTCTTCGAATTTTTCCAAATTTTTGTTCCAACCTTGTAACATTTGTATTATATAAGATTTTATTCAAATTACAAAGAATCATTGAAATTTGCACTATTTTTACAATATCTTCTGAAAAAATTTCCAAAATGCCTTCACCCTGACTCATTTTATAAAGAATTCTGATAGCTTTCAATCTATTAAAGAAAACAAATTTAGCTCATATAATTAATTTTTCTGGTCTCACACGTGAAACAATAAGATTTTTCTCTCTCTGATTTTCGACTAAATAATAAAAAGAAGATAACGTAAAAAAAGTCGATTTTTCGATAAAAGAACAAATTTTACTTGGTTTTTCGGTCCGCCAGACACCCTGCTTTTATAAGAATGTGCTTGAAGTTATAAACGTACAAATCAATGATATTTTTAACTGATTGCTTTGAAAATTGAAAACAGTGCTAAAATATTTGTTCATATACACTGAAAATTATATAGTATGCAATAAATGTATAATGTACCGCAAAGATGATTTTTTAATTTTTTAATTTCTTCCATTTTAATTATTACATCTTGTGCAATTCAAGAACTCTTTTATCAGAGTGTCGTGTGACCCTCAAATGTTCGTTTAAAAAATTCAGAATATTTGGCATATAATTATAAAAAAAGTCATAAAGTCAGTTTTAATATTATTAAAGTGTAAAAATTACATTAAATTATTCGAACAAAAATAATTATTTATATACATCATTGCTCTTATTTTTATGAGATTTTTCCGAATTTATAATTTTTTGAAAAATTTATTTCTCAACCCCAGAAATTGTCATGATATCACAAATTCAAGGGTATTAATACTCTTTCTAAATTTCATCTTTAAACGAAAAACATTTGAGGGTCGCATAATACTCAAATAAAGGGCTTCATGTAATTTAATTTGACAAAACTAAGGGAAAAGGAATCCTTAAAATTAAAACTTTTATGACAAATTTTGATAAATTCCTTACATTTTGCCTCTGTATTTTCCACAAGATAGATTCAATAGGAAATTATAATCTAATTGCAATTAAAAACAAGAAAAATCTTGTCATACATACATTAATCTTCAATTGCGCGACAAGTCTTGAAATTTACGTCTAAACATTCCAAGCGACCGAAACGATTATCATCACGAGAGACAAGTTGGCCTCTATATTCGCTTTCAAACTTTCACGTTGCGTGGAATGACGGAGGCAACTGAGAGAAAAAAAATTAGTAAAAAAGGAAGTCAACCAAAAACGGAAATCGTAGGTTACGCAACCAAAAGGAACGAAATGAAACGAAAGTGCGACTTTTATAGAAACAGAAACTAGTCCCCGAATCTTGTACTTACTTCGAGCAATTGAGATCATTTGTCATTAAGGTTAACGTGTTACCTAGATGAGCATTAGCCGATCCTTGTAATAAAGATTCTCGCGTGGGATTATTATTAAAGCCGTAAAATCTTTTTGTCATTGTAAAAGACTTAACTATTATTAAACAATTCTGACAAATAAGTTATACAAAATCAAGTTAAGCGATAAAGACGCGATTTCTAAAATAAAAGAAATTCACGAAAAACCATCGACTATTATTATAAGGATGCAGAGTCAATCCCAACATTCATAAAATCTTTTTTAATGATTTATAAAATCGATGCAAATAGTTCCATTTTTAACTTCTGCGAATTTCGAACGATAAATTTAAGCACCCTTAAGAAGATAATTGTTTAAGTTGAAACTTTTTATTTAAGAAAAGTTATTTGAATTTTGTGGCTTAGCCTCAAATATAGGTAATATCTTCAATTCTTATTCAATCCATCCTAATGATCAATAGTTGATTTTATTTTTCGAAAAATTGTATACAACTCAGAGTTTTAAAGAATCTTCGAAGGAATTCAATCAGTCTTTGACCAACGATCATTAGGATTGGATCAGAATTGCAGCTTTTTCTACAGCGAAAGTAAAAACATAGTAAAAAATCAGTGTATTTTTCTCGATTTGACATGTAATTAAACATTTTTAATTTTGAAGAAGACTGCACATACTGAATACCCCTAATTTCTGATTATTAATGTAGAATTTAAAATCCTTATGATTTATAAGTTCTAACTTTTTTAATGTTTTATGATGAGAAAAATGACTGGAACGAACAATTTTGAAGCTACAGTGACAATAAGATGATTGTCCTGGGCAGCGAAGTGTCACGGTGCAAAATATTGGTGAACGAAAGTGAAGTCTAGCGTGGAACGCAGCGGTGTTGCGAATTGGCTCTTCCCATGTGAAACGGTATCGCTTCCTATTGGTGAGACGACAAAATCACGTAAATCAAGAAAATCACGCTGTTACGATGACCCCATATAAATTGCACTCTTTAAAAAAACTTAACTTTCTAAAAAATATTTGTAAAAAAGTAGAGAAAAGAGTAGAGAAAACGATAAAGTTCATTCTATGGTTCTACAGTGATGAAAAAGTAAATGTTTTAAAAGTGATGAATGATAGTTTGATTCATTGTTTTTTAAACTGAAAATGATGATAAGAGCAATTAAAGAAAATAAAATTTAAAAAGGAGGTTAATTTTTGTGATCTAAGCAACCGGGTCACCGTGAGAGCTGGAATCTTAAATAGATCATTTCGATTTTTCAAGATTTTGGGATCGCAGGATTTAAATGATCGAAAAATGGTTTAATTTCAAGTTGCAGTATACAGTGAGCACGTCCTTACAAGTACTCTTAATGAAAAGAATGTAGGTTACTAAACGAATTTTAATTTAATCCCCAATTGTACTATTGAATCTATATGAAGATAGATATATAGGAATGATTTTGAGTTGGATGGTACAGAGAGTAGGTACATCCTCAAGAGTACCATTAAGAAAAGGAATGAAAGTTACTAAACGAATTGTAATTAAAGAAATAACTGTGCTGATGAATCTGTGAAGATAGACATGAGAATGAGGAATGTTAGGTCTAAAAATCTCAAGAATTTTGAAAGTGAAAAGAGAATTGACCTTGTTTGAAAGTGAGAAGAGATAGGAAGGAGAGCAACTATATTCGTGAACCTATTTCGAAGGAAGAAAAGTAGTTATGTGGTCGTTACTACTCTTGTTGATTCGAGCAAGTTGACCTAGTCAAGCGCCCACTGGCTGCGTAATCTAAAATTAATTCCTAACAGCTGCTAGTTGCTGATACGTGCCTCAATGCTGCCATGCTTCTACCATCTTTATTCTTTTCATGCATGTCAAGGCCACTATTCTTTGCCTTCACACGTTCTATGGAAGCCACCTAAAGTCCCTTTTAATAGTTCACTCAATTCTTGACCCCTGTCATGTCCAATCGAAAAAGAGAGCCCTACAAATCAACTCTAATGAAATTAATTTTCAAGACAAACTCCTTCAATATGAAACAGACAATATTCTCTGATAGGGAAAAGGGAAGATCTGATGAATTACAATGAGTGTCTTCCTCGACAATAAAAAATCGAAAGTTCCGATCAAATCTGAGTATTTTATTTTAAGTTTGGGCATCACTTTCATTTAATTACTTATTCTTTCTCTTTGATTCGATATCTCAAATAAAATTCCTTATCTCTAATATCCTTGAGGCACACATATGGGAATGCTGATTGAACTGACATTCGGATGGCCTCCTTTCTCCGGACCATTGGCACGTGGTCCTGAGATTTGGCTGGTAAAGTGAAAGTATTAGACCGCCTCGCTTAGACGGAACCAAATTCGAGATTCTGAACTTTGAACTCGACCATTTCTTCCTTTGTTCCCCGCACAAAATTGTTCATGAGTACCATTCAGCTTTCAAATATAAATCACAAATTATATTTAAAAGCAATATTGTTATGCTTTCAATAAACACTTAGGAACAAAATTTGACATACATTTCAGGGTCTAACATGCTACACGGCCCACTTTTTACCGACTCTGAATTAAAAATAAGGACGGAAAAAGTCTAAACATTTTCTCTAAACGTCTTCCGAAATGGAAAGTGTCTTTAAAAAGAAGTTCAAATTCAAGATTCCTGTTGCCCACATCCACCGACATCTACATCTCTCAGAGCATTTTAAGTCTTTTAAATGGTTGAAACAACTATATTTATCCTTAATCTAGCCACAAATATCCATGAAACGACAATTATTATTAATAAATCACATTTTTAAACCCTTAAAATAAAGATATTATATAGCTGAGATAAAAATAAGTGCCAATAATAATACAAGTAGTTTTTCAATTTTTATAAAATTTCAAAACTAGGACGCCAACT
>CAKNWT010294006.1:541-15584 GCA_932066315.1 Andricus coriarius | reverse complement strand
CTGCCTTCTGTCTAGCGCATCGCTTCAGGAGGTACGGCCCCTGGCTTTGGCGCACCGCCTCAGAAGCTACGCCCTCTGCCTTCTGTCTAGCGTATCGCTTCAGGAGGTACGGCCCCTGGCTGTGGCACACCGTACAGGAGCTACGCCCTCTTTCTTCTGTCTAGCGCATCGCTTCAGGAGATACGGCCCCTGGCTCAGTACAGGAACTACGCCCCCTGTCTTCTGTTCAGCGCATCGCTTCAGGAGATACGGCCCCTGGTTCAGTACAGAGACTTCCGTTTCGTCTTCTTTTTCCTCTCTTTCCACAGATGTTAGCCGACTCAGGACATAGCGCGCACTAGACACCGTGCTGCGCCAAGCTGCCCGGAAGATCCTGGACCGCCCCCGCGAGGAATGGACTGATGGCCGGGCACTCAGGAGACTCGAGATGGTGGATGGGTATTGGAGGGACTTCTCAAGTTACCACGTGGAGCTGCTTCAATGCCCGGAGACACAGGACAGCGATTACTCCCTCGGCGACGAATACGCGGCAGCCGAGGACGTCTACACCGCGGCCAAGGGTCGATTGTACGATGTGCAGACACACCGGGTGACCGGCTCCGCTTCCATCGGAGCTTCAGCTTCAACTTCCAGCACCAGGGGATCAGCTAGACTGCCAAGGATTGAGCTACCTCAGTTCAGTGGACGACGACAGGACTGGGAGTCCTTCCGAGACCTCTTTCGCGCACTCGTGCACGATGAGCCGACCTTAAACGACGTTGAGAGGCTATTCTTCCTCAAGTCGTGCGCCAAGGGTGAAGCACAGGAAGCGCTGAACTGCATTCCAATCACCGGACCGAACTACGCAACAGCTTGGGCCGCTCTGGAGTCTCGTTATGATCAGCGACGAGTACTCGTACACGACCACCTCAAGGCCATCTTTAACATGAAGGCTCTAAAGGAAGAGTCAGCAGCAGGAACCCAGCAGCTCCTGGACGAGCTGGAACGGCACCGCAGTCAACTCGCATCCTTCGGCCGTCCAGTCGCTCAATGGGACGATTGGTTCATCACAGCGGCGAGCCTCAACATGGACTCCAACACAAGGCGCGGTTGGGAGGAGGAGATTAGCCGAGCTGAGAGGACCACATCATCGGGCACGAGGGGCTTCCCGACATACGAGCAGCCCACCACATACCTCCAACAGCGCTCTCTGATGCTGCAGTCGATCACCACAGGCCGCGCCTCTACAGTCACGGATCTCGCTCGACCCCAGGCCAGCTCCCGTGCCCTCAGGAGCTTTGTGACGACCGCCGCTGCAACCGGTCCCTGCCCCGCTTGCACAGAAGATCACTACCTTGGCCGCTGCGAGGCATTTAGAGGCCTTGCCACGTCACAGCGCAAGAACCTGGTCATCAGCCACAAGCTCTGCTTCAATTGCCTGAGGGAAAATCACAGCGCAAGGAACTGCGCATCCTCGATATCGTGCAGAACGTGTGGTGGGCAGCACCACACGCTGATCCACAAGGGAAAGCGCATTGGAACAGGCCCCTTCGCCGCCATCCCTGCGAAGCGGCCTCGACACCACGGCCGCCACGGCCCCTCTCACCGACGACAGTTCATTGCCGCAATGGTCCGAATGCGGTGAAAGCAGGCAGCCAAAGGCATGACCAGCGATCCTGCCAACGGCCTTGGTCACCCTTTGGGACGGACGACGCCGAAGAGAGAAGGTTCGGGCGCTTCTGGACCATGCTCAGAGGCCACTCTCGTCAACATTGACATCGCCAAACGACTGGGCGGTGGCCACGAACGAATCAAGATCGGCGTGACCGGGGTGTCCGGCTCGCCCATCGACTCAGCCCGTCTACGCACCCGCATGCACCTCTGGGACACGCTTCTGAACCGCTCGCTTCGTTTCGAGGCTTATGGACTTCAACACATCGGAATCGTCACTCCATCCCTACCCCTGCCCATCGGGGGCAGTAGACTACACCCAAGGACTCAACATGGCCGATCCTGGATTCGGCATTCCGGGTGGGGTGGACATCATCCTCGGTGCCAACATCTATGGGCGGCTCCTTCTCTCAGGCGCCCTGCACCGAAAGCAACTGCTCGCCCAAGAAACAGTCTTCGGCTGGACCCTCACCGGCACCGTACTCGCGAACCGATTGACGACAACGGTCATGGCTGCATGCACTCAGATGCCGTGCCACAAAAGACTAGTCGAGCTTGTGCAGCGCTTCTGGTCACTGAAGGAAGTACCCCGGGCCCCCCGATTGTCCACGGCGGATGCTGAGTGTGAACGCTTGTTTACCGAGGGACATACACGCGAGCCAAGCGGACGATACATCGTGCCTCTTCATCTCAAGGCAGAAGGGGCCTCTCGTCTGGGGGAGAGCCTGACCGACGCTCAGGTAGCGTTGGCAACAATGCACCGCCGCATGCGACGCGACACGAAGCTCGCCGATGCTTACATCCGATTCATGGAGGACTACATCAAACACGTGTTGTACAACGCCTCCCGTCTAACTACCAGCGGATGCAGCCTGAACGACGTAATGTATGCCGGCCCCAGACTCCAGAATGACCTTGCAGTCGTGGTCACCCGCTGGAGTCCTCGCCGAATCGCCTACTGCGCTGACGTGAGAATGATGTTCAGACAGATCCGGGTTTGACCCCAGGACATCCACCTCCAGCGGATCCTGTGGAGCCCGAGCCCCGAAATCCCAGCAACTCACTACGTCCTCCTCACGGTCACCTATGGAGAGACCAGTGCACCATACCTCGCAGTGCGAACCTTGAAGCAGCTCTGCCAAGACGAGGGCGCTAATCACTCCGAGGCCGTCGACGCAGTCGACAGGGATCTGTACGTGGACGACTTCCTTAGCGGCGCAGACGACCTCGAGTCCGCACGACATCGCCGCGACCAACTCGTCACATTACTTAAAGCCGGCGGCTTCAATTTTAAGAAGTGGGTGTCGAATAGCTCCGAGCTACTCGAGGACATCGCCCCAGAGGACAGACTTCGGCCAACATAGCTCCAATTATCGACTGACGGACCCGCCAACGAACTGGGGGTCGCCTGGGATCTGGCGCGGGACGGCTTCCGGTTTGCCCCTCCGCCGCTACCCAGCAACCGCCAGTTAACAAAAAGGACGATCCTCGCCGAGCCGGCTCGACTCTTCGACCCGGCCGGGTGGCTCGCTCCGGTCACGGTGGTTGCTAAGATGCTGATCCAAGACCTGTGGCGAGCCAAACTCGACTGGGACACGCGCGTACTGACATCTCAGGCCTCTCCCAATCCAGCCTATGGTGGGACGGACCCGCCTGGTTGAAGGAAGACGACGCCGCCTTGCGCACTCACAACTGGACACCGTCGAGTTCCACACCCAGACTACCCACCAAGTCAACCAATCTAAGATGCGCAGTCGTCCAGACGACGCCAACCGACGAGCATCCAGCCGACAAATTCTCGAGACTGAACAGACTTCTTAGAGGCATGGCACACGGCAGACGAGGACTTCGCCGACGGATAGACCCAAGCACGCCCTCAATCCGAGCCCCCGTAAGAGCCGATGACCTGTACAAGGAATACGTGATCTGCGTCAAAATAAGCCAGAAGATACACTTCGGACCCGAACTCGCGCAACTCCAGTGGGGTCAGCCAATCCGCCGTGACAGCGCGCTGAGAGGACTAGCGCCCTTTGCCGACGACACCGGCCTGTTGCGGATCGGCGGAAGGCTTGGCAACTCGACACTCCCTCCCGATGAGAAGCACCCGATCATCCTGGACAGACGCAGCCACCTTGCTCGGCTTATCATCGACTGGGCTCACCTCCGGAGCCTACACGCCGGCATCCGCGCGACGTACCTTCACGCCATCCGACGCGCCTGGATTGTCGGCGGAAGAGCAGAGGTCAGGAAGCGCGTCCGTAACTGCAAGGTCTGCGCCTACGCCAATGCTAGGCCCATGAGGCAAGCCATGGCCCCCCTGCCAGCTGCCCGGGTGACTCCGTCAGCCGCCTTCTTCCAGACCGGTGTGGACTACGCTGGCCCATTCGACATCCTTGCAACAAAGGGCCGTGGAGTGAGGACGACCAAGGGCTATGTCGCCCTTTTCGTTTGCCTGGCCACCAAGGCCGTACATCTGGAGCTCGCGGGAGACCTCACGACGCAGAGTTTCCTCGGAGCACTCGACCGCTTCACCGGTCGACGCGGACAACCACAAGAGATGTGGAGCGACAACGGCACAACGATCCACGGGGCAAACAATTTACTTCGTCGCCTACTGCGCGCCGCAGAGATGGACTGGGGTCTCGTCGAAGGATGCCTTGCCCAGCAGGGTATTACCTGGAACTTCATCTCTCCCTCGGCTCACCATTTTGGCGGCCTTTGGGAGGCGGGTATCAAGTCTGAAAAATCTCATCTGCGACGAGTAGCCGGGCCCCGTAAGCTCACATTTGAGTAGTTCTCCACGCTGCTAGTTAACATCGAGAGGGTTCTAAATGGCAAACCCCTCACGCCGCTCACCGATGAACCAGACGATATCAAGGTCCTGACGCCTGCTCACTTCCTCACCGGCAGGCCACTCACCTCCATGCCGCGGCCTTCCATGGCCGATACACCCTTGGATCATGCCACACACTGGACTCTGGTCAAAGGCCTCCGCGACCACTTCTGGGCGCGCTGGAGCCGTGAGTACTTGAACAACCTCCAATAAAGAGCCAAGTGGACCCGGGCCCGCGCAAACCTCGCGGTCAACGACATGGTCGTCATCATCGACCCTCCTCTTGTCAAGCCCAGCGGAACCTGGCCACTCGGGAGGATTACTGCCGGTCACCCCGGGCCGGACGGCCTAGTCCGCGTTGCCACGGTACGCACAGCAGATAGCTCTTACATCCGACCCATCACCAAGCTGGTGAAACTGCCGGTGAGAAATCAGGACCAGGAAGACGCAACCCTGGACCGGCAGGACCGAGACCGACAGCCCGCTGACCCACAGCTGAAGGACTGACCATTTACGGAGGGCGGTACTCAAACTCCCGAAGCGCCTTGACACGGCGAGCGGCACCGTCATCAGCGGAGCGGACAAGCAGATCTTCCACTTGCTACTCCCGGCGGGCGGACTTGTTTCGATTCCGTTCAAGGAACGAGGCGGGCGGGATGTTGGATCGGGGTCTTTGTGGATGCCCACCGGTTGCAATTCTTAAAATATGTTACTTATAGTTACATATTGGAATAATTATTTTTTTCTGTTTGAATAGAAGTATGTCAGAGATCGGTGTATGTCTACAGATCAATCATTTTATAATTTAAAAAGATGTTCAAATTAAGGAATTGTACGCTCTTAAGCGACACTCCTATTAAACAAAATCACCGATACCTTAAGGAATTGATTTTGATCATTTGGAGGGATTTCAAAGAAGTTTAAAGACTATAGGGTATTTTTTTTAATCCAAGGAATTTTCTAGAGCTTTAAACAATTGCAAAGAATTTCAAAATATTTCAAAGAATTTGAAATATTTTGAGGTATTCGAAAAGATTTTACGGAGTTTTTAGTTGATTTCACTAATTTAATAGGATTTTATACGATTTAAACAATTTCAATTGATTTTAAAAGATTTCAAATTGATATATATTGTAGGAAAATACTTTAAAGAATTTCAGAAGATTCCAAGAAATTGTTTATCTGTTTTGATAATTTGAAGGAACTTTAAAGGACTGGGCATATTTTAGGGCACTTGAAAAGAATCCAAGGCATTTGAAAGAGATGTCAGTAATTTCAATGAATGTCATAAGATTTTAAAGGGTTTGAAATATTTTAGGATATTTTAACAGATTTCAAGGAATTTTCAATCGATTTTAGTAATTTAATTGATTCAAAATGATTTGAAATATTTTAGAGTATCTTAAAAGATTACAAGGTATTTTCGGAAGCTTTAAACCGTTTCGAGAGATTTTAAAATATTCAAAATAAATCTTTAGGAAATTTTAAAAGATCGCAAGGAATTTTCCAGAATTATAACAAGTTTAAAGTGATTTTAAAGAACTTAAAATGGTTTGGGGAATTTCGTAGGCATTTGTTTCAACAATTTCAGGGGATTTTGAAGGATTAGGAGAGTTTTATATAATTTAAAAAAAATGTAAGGCATTTTCGAAAGATTTACATCGTTTAAAGAAGTTTAAAATTTTTTTAGAGAATTTGAAAACTTTTAGAATATTTCAAAATATTCCGAGGAATTTTCAGTTGATTTTAGTAATTTAATTGATTTCAGAAAATTTGAAATATTTTAAAGTATTTAAAAAATTTTCAAGGCATTTTTTAAAGTTACAACATTTTAAGGAATTTAGCAAAAACTTTAAGAGTTTGAAAACTTTTAGAGTATTTTAAAAGATTCTAAGGAATTTTCAATTCGTTTCAGTAATTTAACGGATATCAGATGATTTAAAAAGATTCTGAGTCAAAGATTATAGGGTCTTTTGGGAGAATATAAGGAATTTTCAAGTTATTTAAATCATGTCAATTAATTTCAAAATATTTTGAAGTATTTGAAATGTTTTAGGGTATTTTAATAGATTCTAAGGAAGTTTCAATTGATTTCAGTGATTTACTTGGATTTCAGAGGCTTCAGAAAATATCAAGTGATTTTAAAAGATTTCAACTGATTATATGTTTTAGGAAAATATATTAGTGAATTTCAGAAGATTCCTAGGATTTTTTTAATTTCAATAATTTGAAGAAATTTTAAAGGATTGGGCACATTGTAGTGTATTTTTTAAGAATCCAAGGCATTTTAAAGATATGAGAATAATTTCAAGGAAGTTTAAAATATTGTAAAGATCTTAAAATATTTAAGGGAATTTTGAAGTATGTACATATTTTAAAGGATTTTAAATATCTTAGGGTATTTTGAAAGATCCTAAGAATTTTTAAATTGATTTCAGTAATTGAATGTCACTTATAGGATTTAAATTATTTTATGGTTTTAAAAGATCCTAAGACATTTTCAAGAGCCTTAAAATGTTTCAATTGATTTCGAAAGATTTCAATTGATTTCAAAAGATTTCAAAATATTTGAAAACGATTTGACTGATTTTAAGGTATTTGAAAAACTTCCATGGGGTACTAAAAAGTTTCCTGGAATTTTGCAAAATATTGCACGATTTTGTAGGGCCTATAATAATATCTCGAAGAATCCCAAGTGATTTTATAAGATTTCCGAGGATTTCAATGATCAGATTTCATGTAATTTCAAGGAATATTATAATATCTGAATAGATTTCTAAGAATTTATTCACAAGCTAAGAATGTATTCACAATGAATTCATCGATGTCGTATGATTTCAAAAATATTTTCAAATATTGCAAGGTATTATTAAAGATTTCAACGAATTTGAAATATTTGAGTATATATCTTACAATATTCCAAGGAATTTCCCATTAACTTAAAGAATTTAAAATATTTTAGGTATTTTTAAAAACCAAAGGAACTTGTAAGAGCTTCAATAAATTTCAAGGAATTTTAAAAAGTTTTAAAGGATTTGAAAAACTAAGGATATTTTAAAAATTTCAAGGGATTTTCAAGAACTTTACAAAGTTTCAAGTGACTTCAAGAGATTCAAAGAATTTGAAATATTTTAGGAAATTTTAAAATAATAAAAAATAATTTATAACTAAAATTTTGAATTATTATGAATTTTTTTATTAATTAATTATTTCATGATATTTTAAAATATTACAAGGGATTTTATAACATTTCAAAAGATTTATCTGTTTCTGGAGAATTTTCAAAGCTCTCAAGGGTTGTGAATAAATGTCAAGGATTTTAAGATGTATCGGCAGATTTAATAGAATTCCACGAGAGTTCATTTCTAATTCACCCTGAATTCGTGTAAATTATTTTGAATTCTGCAGAATTTTCAGGCTTTTGCTTCCAATTTACGTGAATTCTTTAACATTCAGTTAATTCTAGGTAACTCAATGTATTTTTTTTCTTTTTAGTTTTTGTTTAATTCATCTTGAAGTCGGCACTTCATCAAATTCTTTTAAATTTCCTAGAATTTTTCTAAACCCATTTTAAACTTACTGAATGCAATGCATTTGTTTCATATTTTTCACTTCTCATACATTTTTTCAATTGAAATTTAAATACTCATATACATGTTATAACAAACAAATCTCAATATATTTCAGAAATAACATTTCTTTTAATTTATAAGATTAAGAAATTTTTAACGGTAATATAATTTACAAATAAGTTAAGTGTTAAACAAATTTAAGAGCCACTTATAATAAATTGAACTATAATTATATTCAAAATTTTTTCAGATGATAACGATGGCAGAATTTACCTACAACTAAGATATGAGAAATCCATTATGTACTCCTTTAACAGAGAAATGAAAAGGAGGTCCTCATTGGAGGCTACAGACATCATCTTGTGTTTCCTTTTAATTATTTTATACAGATATTTTGGAACTTAAATTAAATATAAATAACATGGAAAAAAGAAGTATTTGGTTTATTCTGTTTCATTAAGAAATGAATAGGCGCGCATCTTGGCGCGCACAAAACTACTAGTATTAATGGAAAATACTTCAATTAGGTCTCAATTGACGCAAGATTGATTAAGATTTCTAAAGGTTTTTGAAATCTTTCTAACTTAATTTTACGCATTTAGTCACTTTCTAAAATAAACGTCTTTTTAATCCGACTTTCGTAGGTGAATGAATAAATATGACCAGTAGTGTACGTTAAATAGTGTCAATTTACTTGTCGATTATTTTTTGAAGAAATAAAAAAAAATCTATCTTAGAACGTATTTGAACCGGAAACGCCACTATACCCAGGCGAAACAAGAAACGACCTACTAAGCATTATTTGGTAGAATTTAAATTACATAAAATCATGCCTCTGCTAAATCATGCCACATCTACATGCCGAAAAATATCATTCAGTTTACACATGCAAATATCTACTATACTTTACCTAAACGAGAAGGTTACATGGCGCAACTGCATGCTCTGTGGTACGAGAAACACCTAGAGCTCTCGCACTTTTCGCATCAACGTCTGCGAAATCGTGTCGAGGAACTCCAGGAAAGGGATTATAAAAGCGGAGTGTCTATTCAGTCGCAGCCAGAACAAGCCGGCAACAGAGAAAGAGAGGCGACACTAAAACTAACCGCGGGCAGGCATCCAATAGCGACAAAAGCAGGCTCAACTCTCTTTCCGGCATCACACCCATGTTACTGCTTCAAAACCTATTTCTCCTAATTACTTTATAGATGCGGAATCGCAAGAAGGAAACAAATCTTTGCAATTACAAATCAAACCCTTTTTACGAATTATGCTGATTTGGGCCAGAACCAGGCTACTGATAGCAATAGAGACACTTAATCCCAATATCTCGGAAGGTTATTGACCTACAGTTGAAACCCAAGAAGGATTATATATCGGAGAGATAACCATGAAGAATAAAAACGGAAAATGCCGAGTATTAGCTATAAAGATTACCGATACTGACATCGCGATTAAAATTCATCCGCAGGAAATCATAACATTGGCGTATTACTCCTTCCCAAACGAAGAGAGCTCGGAATCTGAGATAAAGGATTTTTCGACAAATCCGCCCCTTGATTCAAAAGCTTGCAGCGCAGCCCGTGTCGAAAGACTACTAAAAATCCTTCGCATATCCCATTTAAACCTAGACGAGCAGGAGCATGTAACTCGCTGGGTAAAGGATTTTGAGGATGTTTTTTATGTCAATGGAGAGCCCTTCACTGCTACTCACTTGGTTCAGCATAGGATGCCTATCATCGATGACGAGATCATCAATAGGAAGTCCTGTCGTCATTCTCCCCACGATACTAAGGAAATACTTCTAGCAACTGAGAAATAGCGCGAAATAGGAATCATCGGAGATTCCAAGTCGCCCCATAACTACCATTTACTATTAATTCCGAAAAAAATTGACGGATCCGGAGAGAAGAAATTTAGAGTTGCCATTGACTACCGGGAGCTCAATGGAAAAGTAATTGGGAATGGCTATCCATTAACAAATATAACTGACATTTTGGACTAGTTGAGGAATGCCCAGTACTTTCCGGTCCTTGACCTACCCAGTGGGTACCACCAAGTGGAAACCCACCCCGATGACCGTGCTAAGACGGCTTTTTCTACCCCACGAGGTCACTTTGAATATTTGCGAATGCCCTCGCAATGTTTCAAAGACTGGTGGACACGGTGCTGAAGGGCATGCATGGGACTGAGGTATTCGTGTACTTGGATGACATCGTTGTCTATTCAGAAATTCTCGAGGAACATGACATTAAATTCGACGTCTTCTCTCTCGTTTACGAAACGCCAACCTTAAACTACAGCCCGATAAGTGTGACTTCCTACGGACGGAGGTTGCTTATCTAGGACTCATTATTACTGGGAAGGGAATAAAGCCAAACCCAGCTAAAATAAATGCCATAAAAAACTTACCTCATCCTAAAAAGGTTCAGTCTGTTAGGCAGTTCCTTGGACTTACTATACGGGTTATAGCCGAAGGTTCGTCCAGGATTATGTTAAGATTTTAAAACCTTTAGCCGAACTTCTTAAGAAAAATGGAGAATGGAAATAGGGACCCCAGCAAGAACAAAGTTTTCAAACTTCAAGGGAATATCTGTGTAACGAACCAATTCTGCAGTACCCAGGTTTCTCGAAGCTGTTTAAACTCACGAGCGATCCTTCAGACTATGCCATAGGTGCAGTATTAACAGAAGAAAAGCAAGCCATGTATATGCCTATGCCTTCTATCTAGAATTATTAACGCGTGCGAACAGCGCTATTTCAAGACAGAACATTAATGTTTGGTCATTGTCTACTCCGTTACAAACTTCCGCCCGTACTTGAACGGCCGAAAGTTTGTAATGGCTTGTAACCATGAGCCCATACATCGGCTAAATTACATAACGAATCCGGGATCAAGGTTAATGCGTTGGCACCTTTCCCTAAAAGATTACCAGATCACATAAGAGTACAAGAAAGGTAAGCTTAATCGAGGAGTGGAAGTCCTGTCCGGAAACCCGGAAGGTTGAGAAGAGTTATCTGAAACTAGCGACTCTAAGAATGAATCCGAACACGAGTCTAACGACGCTAAAAAGGAAAAAGCTACCGCTCGAGCCTTTTTCATACATGATAAATCCCAAAAGGTACTACCAATAACTCGCTCAGAAGGACTCCTTCCCGAATCTGAAAAGCCAGTAGACAACGAATTCGCTACCAAAGCTAATCCAAGGACGCAGAGGTCATTGTCTGCAAGGGTCGCTGGAAGCAGGTGGTCAGCTCTGACGAAGCCTAAAATCTTAAAAAGACCTGCTGTATCTTTCAAGGAATCTGGGGTCTTAACTGAGGTATCGAAAGAGCTAGCGATCGCACTTTCCAAGTTTCAGGCGGATGAGTCTCTATTAGCCTGTCGTTAAGACTGTACAAGATTCGAATTTAAACTAAAATACCGCTCTTGGTGAAATTTTGCAAACTCTGCTTTTTTCACGTCGGCTTTTAGAAGTGAATCATCTAGATGGAGTGATGCACTTTCCTCACTTTTGATGTTAAAATGCAGGCCAAGGGTCTCGGCCGCTAGCTCCGCGGCTTTTTAAAGGAACGCTCTTTTATCAACCATCTCGTGGTTCCTGACCATTTTTAGGAGAGGATCTCTGCCATTGGCAACGATAAAAGCTGTACGTAGAACAATTCGGTTATGAAGACACTGGAGATTCAGAAGACTGCGTCTGCCTTGACGGCGTAAAATGTATAATCGCAGAACTGACGAATTGATATGCAAGCTTTTATGCATATGCATGATCTTACGTGTGGCGACATCAAGGGCCTCAAGTCCGTTCTTCGTCCATTGAACCACCCCAAACAAGTGGAGTAGAACCGGGACGGCTAGCAGGTTAGGCTGGAGTCTAACATGCTAGCCGTCCCTATACATACATGGACGTACCGCAAAGCCGCATTCAGGACGTAACATCAGTGAAGGAGTCTCTCTGAAGCAGATACAAGCAGCTTCTTCGACAGATTTGGTCTTCAAGTCTTTCGGCGTTAAACAAGGTATCTGCGACTAACATGCTTGCCGTCCCGGTTCTACCCTACTCGTTTACTGTGGTTCAATGGACGAAGAACGAGCTTACGGCCCTTTATATCGCCACACGCAAGATCATGCATAAGCATGAGAGCTTGCATATCAATTCGTCCGTTCCGCGATTATACATCTCACGCCTTCAAGGAAGACTTCTGAGTCTCCAATGTTTTGAAAACCCAATTTTTGTAAGTACAGATTACATCGTTGCAAATGGCAAAGATTCTCTTCTGAAAATGGTCAGGAACCACGAGATAATTGGTGAAGGAGCGTTTCTTTACAAAGCCGCGGAGCAAGCGGCCGAGAACCTTGGCCTGAATTTTAACATCAGGAATGAGGAAAGTGCATTACTCCATCTAGATGCTTCAGTTCTAAAAGCAGAAGTAAAGAACGCGGAGGATCCTTATCTTACGGTTCCTTATCGAAGGAACAAACTTTTTCTTTCCTCAAATCATCAGGGCTTAATTCAGGTACAGAGGGTTTCATTCTCACATGCCAGGGCGATGTCATGTCTGCCTTAGTATACCGAGACCGCATTTTATGTCAAGAAGTTCCCAGCGCTAGGTGCAGAGCATGTCATTCAAAGGCTGCATAGCTAGAACACATACTATCCGGGTCTCCTACTCGCGCAGGAACGACGCATCTCACTATGTGTGGATGCACCTTCAAGCCTTGCAACAAACAGATGAAAAGTATATGAGAGGTTGAATCAAAAGCTTTCCGGTAGTCAATCCAGGCAAACTTCTTTCCCCAGAAGTTCTTGATACAATTTGGTCCAGCAGCGGAAAAGTTCTTCGTGCTTCTAAGTGCTTTTTTCACCTCTTCGGCAGTGATTGATGGACATTCCCCATCAGAGGTCAGAAGGTTGTCGCAAAATTCCTTGAAGCGGATGATATTGTCAGTATCTTCTTTCAACTTTAGTGTTTTCGGGATCTTGCATACCTCTCTCCAAAAAGTCTCTACCTCGTTGGGCTTGGGTGGATTTTTGACAGAAACAGGGTGATCACTTAAGAGGCGCGACGGGTCAGCCAGAAACTGTTGATTCTCCCTGATCTATCTCTCCCTGTTCTGTATTCTCCTCCTTGCGTCAGATAACACCCGTATTTTGTCAGCAATATGCTGCTTGATTGTCTGCATCTTAAACTTGTTCAAAGTGTGACTGAAGATCCTCAGTTCCTCGGAAAACTTTCGAACGCTTTCCGTGAACGGTCCACCAGATGTTATGTAGTCAATCACACACTGAATACGGGACGAATTCTGTCTTGCCCATCCAATCTTCTTGTTCGGTTGAAGTAAGCGTCTTTTGGTCTTTTGATCCATAGTCCGTTTTAGCCTTTGATTTGAATCAGCCAATGCTCTCGCAGCACCATAAACTAAAAAATGGATGGTCCAGAGGTCGGTCTCCTCCAAGATCTCCTCACGAAGGGAGGCATACATTTCAGCCAGATCCATTTTTCAAGAAGCAGGCACGTTGATTTCGCAAAGACTGATGCGAAACATGCTGAAGCTCTGGGTGATCTGGCACTACAGAGTGTATATACGCGCCATAAAGACTCTGTGAGAACTCTAGGGTGATCGGCACTGTTTGCCGACTGATTTTCGGGTGCTCTGCGCGTTCGATCGTTTTGAACCCCATCTACAACTACTTCGTGGTTTTGTGGTGTTATTGTTGTTCCCACGAGCAGGTAGGGAAAGGGTTCGTCTAAATATTGTAGAGCCCCGAATGCGAGCATAAGACTGCATACTCTGAGAGGTCACCCGGTTTCCCAGAGTCACCGTTCAAGACACCTCGCCCAGGTGGCATACAGCTTATGGTACGGTTATTACGCCTCCGCTTAGGGTTTATTCCTTTGGGACCATCCGTGAACAATTTTCCGCGACGGCTTATTAATAATTCTAACCATATTCAGCAGAAACCCTTTGTACAGGGACCCTCTATCCGCAACCCGAGGATGCGTTCGGTGGCTTTGTCATAGGCCCGTCGGTTCAATTCCTAAGGAATCGAAACCGAAACCATGTTATAGAAAATGTTGAGGGATAAAATGTGATAGAAAAAGTTCCAGCATTCAGTTTTTTGGGTATTATAAGTTGATCACGAACACCATTAAAAAAATATCAAGAACGTCAATATAATCGGTATTTTTAATTTATCCGAATTTGAAAAATGGACTGCGAGAATGCAAATTTTTAACTATTGAAAAAATTGTTAATATTGCAAAATAATTCTGTAATAAAAAAGTGGTTGAAAAAGTCTATTTTTCCAAATTTTCGCTCATGTTAAAAGACTTTAATTTAAAGATGCAGGTTTCTTAACTAGCATAATATGTTGAATATTAAAAATAATTTTGCAATAAAGAAATTCGTGAAAAAATCTGTTTTTATACTTCAACTTAAGTTTAAAGGCTGTTGTTGAAAAATGCAGGGTTTTCAACAACTATAATAATTTTCAATATTGCAAAATAAGTTTTGTTTGAATGATTTCCAATGTTTCCGGTGCTTCTTAATATTTCACAATAATTTCGCAATAAACAAGTAAGTCGAAAAATTATATTTTACACGAATTTTGCTCAAGTTAAAAGACGGCAATGTGAAAAATTGGGTATGTTAATAATTAAAATGTTTTGAATATTGCAAAATAATTTTTCAATGAACAAAGTCGTTAAAATTTGTTTTCACTTTAGTTTCAGTTTAAATACTCTTGTATGTAGATTTGGGTATTTAGACGATCGTGAAAATTTTTACTATTACAAAATAATTTTATGATAAGCAAAATTTTCGGAAATAGTATATTGTGTTACGATGCAGCAAACCCCGGCATGGACGCCTCGTACTACAAAGAGCGGGCGAGGACGTCAACGGTTTGCTACGAAGTGACACACGATATTTTATTCAAAAACGGAATGGTTTTCGTATGCGAGTGTGTGTTGTGGGTGAAGC
>CAKNWT010294002.1:355-11370 GCA_932066315.1 Andricus coriarius | reverse complement strand
GGCCAAACGATCTTAATGCGTATGTCAATTTTTTAAGTGAAACTTCTTTTCTCCTGTTCTGAAAACTTTTGCATTCTCTGCAAGGGCACAATGCCAAAGATTTTAAATCGGAACAACACAGTTCACTACAACATGTGCGATCGTGCTGTGCACTTGAAATGTGCCAACATGAGGACCGGATATTACACTTGCATACATTGTGAATCAGAATAATTTTTTTTTCATCTTTTTAAAATTACTAATTTTTATTTACTGCAACTTTAATAAACATAAACTACTGGAATATGCCATTTTATTCTGTTTTTTTGTCATGGCCCACAACTCCCCACCAAAATCACAAATATTGATTTTTATAAGATTTACGTCATCCTAAATATTTCTCGCGCAGTAACGAATTTTATTAATAGTGGTCTTCAGTTGATGTATTGAGAAGTTTACTACAAATACCCGTTCATACATTGAAAATTTATCGATGTTCAGAGAAGTTATGTCTTGAAAACAAAGCGTGGCCCACAACTCCCCACTCTCCCCTATCTTCTTTCAACTCCAGAGTTTTCGGGATCTTGTATACCTCTCTTCAAAAAGTCTCTACCTCGTTGGGCTTGGGTGGATTTTCGACAGCAACAGGGAGATCGCTGAAGAGGCGCGATGGGTCAGCGAGAAGCTTTTGATTCTACAAAATTGAGCCTGCTCCCGGCGAAATCACGATAAAGTTTGAGGTTTAATCGTGTATCACGACCATGAGATAGGTAGTTACAGTCTGCGATGGACTTAAAGCGCTTCGTCAGGCTTGAATTTTTGCCCATGTATTACATAACACCTGTTTCCTCCTACACGGATGAATTGTGGAATGCAATATTTTTACCACATAGTCTCAATGGCATAATGCTGAGAAAGAAAGCCTTGGTTTTTTGAAAAATGGTCTTGTTTTGATTATATTTATATTAATCGAAAATTTGCTTTATTTGTGCGCCTGGAAGCGAGCAATCCGCCAACTGAGAAAGTAGCCACGATGAACCGTAAACAGGCGCTCCAAATTTTCTCCCTACTAATTGGTTTTCGAGCGTGAAATTTATCGCCGACACTTCACATCAGGGGGTCGCTCGTAAATCATCCGTCCTTCCTATTGTTAGTACGTTACATGATTCGAGACGGTGGAACGAAATTGATAATTATCAATATATGAAGAAGTTGAATTTTAATATGCTGCATTCGATTCCTTACACAATTTCGAGACGATTAAAAAAAGATAGAAAAAAATCGGTTAACCCGTTTAATTTCTGTTGGGAGTTTTGATAATGTTGCATTTTTTTTCAGATTAGCTTCAATATTGAAAATACTGACTTATTTTCCTAATCCTTTTTTTTCATTTTTGTCTTAAAACACATCAAAACCGTGACGAAAATGAATGTCGAAGTATCCAACATATATAAATAATGTACAGGATATCGAATGTAATTGCTGTAAGCAAATTATATTAACCAAAAGTCAAGATATTGGAAATGAGAAAATTTGTAAGTTGAAATTGCTTCATTTTACCAACAGGATCATGTTTGATCATGAAAATTTGTTCCATGGTATATTTTCTTTATTTTATAAACAAATTTTATAAACAAATGCACAGTTCCGTCATTTATAGTCAGAAAGTACTCGTTTTCTTTCTAAGCGTCTTCAAATTACATAAGCGGTGATATTTAGTGACGAAGAATTGTCAATAGATATTACTTGCTTTTGTTCTAAACAAATTTTATAAACAAATGCATAGTTTGACCATTTGTGGATAGAAAGTGATCGTTTTTCTGTCTACTCGTCTTCAAATTACATCATTGGTGCTATTTGGTGAAAAAGAATTGGCAATTTGTTTATTTTATAAACAAATTTTATAAACAAATGCATTATTTGGTGATTCATAGACAGAAAGTGATCGTTTTTCTGTCTACTCGTCTTCAAATTACACAAATGGTGATGTTTATAGAGGAAGAATTGTCAATCGATATTATTTGATTTTGTTATAAACAAATTTTATGAACGAATGCATACTTTCACCATTTGTGGATAGAAAGTGATCGTTTTTCTGCCTACTCGTCTTCAAATTACATAAGTGGTGCTATTTGGTGACAAAGAATTGGCAATTCGCTTATTTTATAAACAAATGCATTCTTTGGTGATTTATAGACAGAAAGTAATAGTTTTTTTTCTAATCGTCTTCAAATTACACAAGAGGTGATGTTTATTGAGAAAGAATTGTCAATTGATATTATTTGTTTTTGTTATAAACAAACTTTATAAACGAATGCATACTTTCACCGTTTGTAGATAGAAAGTGATCGTTTTTCTGTCTACTCATCTTGAAATTACATAAGTGGTGCAATAATTGCAATAAGTGGTAATATTTAAAACATTTCTAAAAATTTTCGTAATGTTGTGAAATTTACGAATTGCTGTATATTACTCAATGTCATAATAACTTATTGATTATAATCATCGCTGAGATAATTAAGTAATCTGATGTGCAAGTATGTTCTGCCTTTCCATGAAGAAAAAACAAGATAACCCCTCGATACTGGATGCACGTACGAAGGCAGTAATTGTCAACTAAGTATTTAATTAGCATTGTTTATTCATACAATATTCAAATTTGATAAATTTAAATTTATACAAATTAATTGAACAAATGAGTAGTGTGAACATTTATAATTAGAAAGTGATCGTTTTGTTATTATTGCCTTCAACTGATATCACTGTCAACGTTTTGTGTTGTTCCAGAAGAATTACCTTCCAAGATGTACTTGTCAATAATTTCAATGATTTGAGGATCAAGTTCCAATTTATTCTTCAATTTGAAGAGGAGTAGACAGAAAAACGATCACTTTCTATCTACAAATGGTGAAAGTACGCACTTGTTTATAAAATTTGTTTATAACAAAAAGAAACAATACCGATTGACAATTCTTCCTCAATAAACATCACCACTTGTGTAATTTGAAAGCGATTAGAAAAAAACTATTACTTTCTGTCTATAAATCACGAAACAATGCATTTGTTTATAAAATTAACAAATTGCCAATTCTTTGTCACCAAATAGCACCACTTATGTAATTTGAAGACGAGTAGACAGAAAAACGATCAATTTCTATCTACAAATGGTGAAAGTACGCACTTGTTTATAACATTTGTTTATAACAAAAACAAATAATATCGATTGACAATTCTTCCTCAATAAACATCACCACTTGTGTAATTTGAAGACGATTAGAAAAAAAACTATTACTTTCTGTCTATAAATCACCCAAGAATGCATTTGTGTATAAAATTTGTTTATAAAATGAGCGAATTGCCAATTCTTTGTCACCAAGTAGCACCACTTACGTAATTTGAAGACGATTAGAAAGAAAACGAGTACTTTCTGACTATAAATGACGGAAATGTGCATTTGTTTATAAAATTTGTTAATAAAATAAAGAAAATATACCATGGAACAAATTTTCATGATCAAACATGATCCTGTTGGTAAAATGAAGCAATTTCAACTTACAAGTATGCTCATTTCCAATATCTTTACTTTTGGTTAATATAATTTGCTTACAACAATTACATTGGATTTCCTGTACATTATTTATATATTTTGGAGACTTCGACATTCGTTTTCGTCACGGTTTTAGTGTAATTAAAGAAAAAAATGAAAAAAAAAGGATTAGGAAAATGAGTCAGTATTTTCAATATTGAAGCTAATCTCAAAAAAAATGCAACATTATCAAAACTCCCAACAGAAATTGAACGGGTTAACCGATTTTTTTCTATCTTTTTTTAATCGTCTCGAAATTATGTAAGGAATCTAATGCAGCATATTAAAATTCAATTTCTTCATATATTGATAATTATCAATTTCGCTTAACCGTCTCGAATCATGTAACGCACTAACAATAGGAAGGACGAATGATTTACGAGCGACCCCCTGATGTGAAGTGTCGGCGATAAATTTCACGCTCGAAAACCAATTAGTAGTGAGAAAATTTGGAGCGCCTGTTTTCGGTTCATCGTGGCTACTTTCCCGGTTGGCGGATTGCTCGTTTCCAGGCGCATAAATGAAGCAAATTTTCGATTAATTTAAATGTAACCAAAACAAGACCATTTTTCAAAAAACCAAGGCTTTCTTTCTCAGCATTATGCCATTGAGATTATGCGGTAAAAATATTACATCCCAAAATTCATCCGTGTAGGAGGAAACAGGTGTTATGTAATACATGGGCAAAAATTCAAGCCTGACGATGCGCCTTAAGGTGCTTCAAACGAGTCTCGGTTTCACTTGATCCGCCATGCGACTATAAGGATGAACTGTTGAACGTGATATTTTTACCACATAATCTAAAGGCAATTATACCGGATTGGACAGAGAGCTTTTTCCAGAAAATGTTCTTGTTCTTTTTTGTGAAATTGAAAATAGAGTATGTTTTGCCCTGAAACCGGCAACGCCGGCAGCTCAGCGCACGCAATAGTAGTGTGTTGCCGATTTCAGGCGCAAAAAAACTTAATTTTCAATTTAAAAAAAAACAAGGACATTTTCCGGAAAAAGATTTCTGTCCAAACCGGTATATTTGCCTTTAGATTAGATTAGACCCTGAGCACACGGAGCGATTCAAGGACGACCGTCTTCTGTATTTCCCCCGCAAGTGTCTTAGCATTTTGTTGACACTCAGGGATGCTTTTCAGGCTATTAGCCAGTGAAAGCTTGGTACTTCGAAGAGCACCAATGATCAGGGCGATTTACTCAGCAGAATATTCTGCGGATACCAGTCGCATCTCCCTTATAAGGTCTTTATAATTCTCTTTTTTTTTATTCGACTTCTCGAAGTCAAGGAGAACTATGTCAGGCCTTGAGTGCGCGACAGAAACAATTGTGTGGAGTTCCAGTATATACGGCACTTCTCATTTTCGACAATATTGACTCTATTTCCCTAGGAGCTTTTGGCCGAGTAGTATCAGGGGTAATGCTATATTAGTAACAGAGTTGATAATAAAGCACTCTTAGTGCCGCATTATGCCTTTAGTTGTCTGTCGTTCCCGCATGACGTAGACAACTAGATAGTATATATCCAAGGTGTTCGGGGTTTACATGACACGCTGTGCGGCTATTATCGGGAATGTCTTTGCTTAAAATGTGGCCACGGTATGCTAAAGCGAAGATGTCACCGTCTTGAAACACTAAAACCCATTTAAAACCCTAGAAACCCTCCGTGCATGACTTTAATCCTGGTGATTTAAGGAAAGCAAACGTTAGCTCATACGACATCGGCTGATCATTTGCTCATCCCTGATATTGAAGTCAAGGCCAAGTGTTTCAGCAGCCTTCTCCGCTGCTTTGTACAGAAACGCTCCTTTTCCCACTTCTTCGTGTTTGTTGACCATTTTTGTGCTGTTCCCAGAATAATCCTGTTGTGAAGTTATTCGAGATTGAGTATTCCCCGACCACCTTGACGGTGTGAGATAAAAAGTCGCGGAACTGACGACTTAGGGTGCATGCTTTCGTTCACGTGCATAACCTTTTGAGACCCGATACCGAGGGATCTGAGCTCTTCCTTCGTCCATGGAACCACTTCAAATGAATAGAGTACTACCGAGACCACTGAGCTACGAGACAATTTACTAAACATTTACAATAAATTCTATATGTCCCGCACGTTGGTTTTCCTGTTACGGAATGAATTGTATAAATCAACACTTGCTGAAATTCCCCGGTACGCATTGTGGCGAATTCAAGTGTGTATTTTACTCTCGCGAATTCAGACACATTGGCCAATGTTGAAGCGTTTGCGTGCTGATGCATTTAAGTGTATTCACTGACTTTAGACTTTTGCAACGTATTTGTACATATAGACAAATTCAAAATTGTAATATCGTCTTCACGCATTTACACGCATTTACACGCATTGACACATATGTCCAATGCGTCATTGTCGCAAAGCGGGAATTGCAGGGTGTCTCAGTCTTTCCAATTCGATTCGTGTCAATACTTTCTTTTTTTTCTGGGTTCCTTTGTGCCGCATTGTTCGTACATCTCTTGCCACACAGGTCCGATCGCCCAAACAATCCTATCATTTAGAATATATGTGAAGATGTTATACAGCTCTTATAAATCTCCTGGCGTCAAATAGTATCCGCATTCTATCAACAATATGCTACCTGATGGTCAGCAGCTTTGACTTGTTGAGTATGTGATGACGAATCCGTAGTTCGCGCGCGAACTGTCGGACCTTGGCAGTGAAATTCCTGTCAGATGTTATATAGTGCCCGCACGACCTGCAGATCTTACGTAAATCCGCAATGTGTTCGCACACGGTGTGCGCGATGTGCCTCAAGATCATAATGTAGTGCCCCCACTATGCACCGATGTCGCCACAGTCTTAAAAATAACAAGCGAAAACTTTCAAGCCAATCCATCGCACCACCCTCGACCATACTCTCATTCTCTTACTTTGTGCCGATAACGCCTTACGTGTGTGTTTAATAATGGAAAATAAAAGATTGAAAAAGAGATTAGAAGCTTTAGAAAAAGAGCTTTTTGGATCAAGATATGATCAGGGTAAGTAGTTTTGAGTAAAATATGTTATTTTAGTCCAACCAATTGACATATATAGTGTCACAGTGATATTCAACATCAAGTGACGCATAACTCTGAAAGGCACGCGTCTCGTTACCGCCCAACGGTTGTGAAAATAGTTGTTGCGTGTATCCTTTATTTGCGTCAGATTTTGGTCCAACCAATTTGTGACTACTTAATGTCTAAAATAAGTAAGATAGCAATCAACCTGTTTGGCATTCTTATTTTGCGGCACATTTTTCAACTAACTTGTGACTGCGCAAGTCTTGATTGTGTTTTATCGGAATTCTTGTTATTTTATTGTCAGGTGGTCAGGTTAGCAAGAATCATTCTCGAAGTCGCTCTCCAAGACGTTTTCGAAGTCGCCCTCCAAAACCTTCAAGAAGGCGTTCCCCAAGTCGCATTCGAAGAAATTCTTCTAGAAGTTACTCTCGAAGTCATTTTTCAAGGCATTCTCGGTCGCAATCGTAGAAACCGTTCTCGAAGTCAGTCTATTAGTCAGCGAAGTCGACGACAATTTAATCGCGAAAGAAGCGATTCTCGAAGAGAATATAATAACGATCGACGATCGCGTGACAGTTCGATTAGAGGTTATGGTTGGCCTCGACATTCTGAAGAGAGGAGTTTATCAATAGAATCACAAGTTTGATCGCCTAATGTGGCAAAAGAAGATCTGCAGATTTTTGGTGAAAGACTTGTGCCTGATCGATTTTTGGCTTCTGCAATTCCTGATCGCTTGGCTGAAATCTGTAGCGATGTTATAATTAAAGGTCTTCCATTGGAGGAGAGGAAAAAATTACTAAATGATTTCCCTCCTCCCACAAATTGGTTAATGATGGATCCACCCATATTGAATTTGGAGGTTAAGGCTGCTGTAGACAGCACAATTCAGAAAAGGGATGAGAGGATAATAGAAAAGCAGGCGAAGATTTCTGTATCACTCGCTCGAATTAGTAAAACTATAGAACTAGTTATGAAGTCTAATCCACTGGAGAAAAAGTATTTTTTGTGGTTTCTTAATGGTGTGATGAAGATTTTGGCAGATCTCCAACACGGCGAAACCTTGATTCGCAGAAGTTTACTTACGACGAATATAGCAGCTCCTGTTCGTGATATGAAGAAGGATCGACCATTTGACAGTTGGCTTTTTGGAAAGCACCTATCAGAGCAATTGAAAGCTGCACGAGCTGTTCAACAGTCTTCAAAGGATTTAAAGCCAGCTGTGAAAAACGTGCAAGGAAAGAAAGAAGGTCCAAAAAACTTTAAGAGCCCGACCTCGCGAAACCAATTCAAACAGAATTTGTACTCCAGGGGCAACGGGCAGAAGTTGAATTACGGCCGGTACGGGTCCCAGAGGGCGGCTTTTCAAGGCAAGCTGGCGAATCAGAAATTAGAACAAGCGACTGCAAGGAAAAACAACTCTTGCTGGTCGCTTATACTTGTTTGCGAAAATTTGGGCAAAGTTTACATCAGATGTGACTATCCTGAGTTCAGTCTCGAGTTACATGATTCCTTTCTCGAACAGGGTAGTACAGCAATTCCCTCCGACAGAACCGTCTTGGTCTGCGCTAGAAAGGTTAAAGATTCGTGGTTTAATTAATGCTCTATTGGGTAAAGGAGCGATGGAAAAATGCGATTCTCATCCTCAGCAATTTATATCTCGAATTTTCGTTGAATCCGGATTTTCAATGGTGGCTGAATCATATTGACTGTGCAATAAAACCTATTTCAAAATTTCAGCCTGTTTTAGAGATTTCTTCAGACGCATCAAGTTCCGGTTTGGGTGTTCTTTTCTGATGGTCACCGAACGCATGGTTTTTGGAGTGAACAAGAAAAATTGTGTCATATAAATTACCTTGAGTTGTTGTCAGCTTTTTTCGGACTTAAATGCTTTGCTAGCAAACTAAAAAATTGTGACCTCCTATTAAGGATAGATAAAACCACAGCCATTGCTTACGTCAATAAGATGGGTGGTATTCAGTTTCCAAAAATTGGTTTATTGGCCAAGATGATTTGGGAATGGTGTGAGCAAAGAGGACTTTGGATCTTTGCTCCTTATGTTCGATTCCAGGGTAATGTTGAAGCTGATTATTAATCCAGGCCGTTAGAATCAGAAACAGAATACTATTAATCGCATTCTGCATTCCAAACAATTTTCAAGCTTTTAATGATCCAAACATTGATTTATTTGAGACTCGAGTTAACGCAAAATGTAAACGTTTTGTCCCTTGGTTTAGACACGCTGGATCGATAGCAGTCGATGCTTTTACTCTGGATTGGAGCAAGTATTTCTCCTATGCTTTCCCTCCATTTGAAATTATTTTGCGTGCACTTGGGAAGATCATTCATGCATCGGATAGAGGGATAGTTGTTGTGCCACTTTGGCCAGCTGATCCTTGGTTCCCTGTTTTCTCTTCTCTTCTAATTTCTGACCCACTTTATTTCAGCTTGAACCCTGCTCTTTTACTTTCTCTCAATAGACAGACTCATCCACTTTGGAAATAGATTACCCTGGTTGCCAGTGTGCTTTCCGGGAAACGCTTACAAGGAGAAGTGTTCCGGAAGAAGCATTTACAACCATGATGTCTTCTCTATCAGATTCTTCGGTCAAGCAGTATGATTCCTGTTTGAAAAAGTGGTGGTCGTTTTGTCTACAAAATATACTTTGACATGTATGAGTTGAATGTTCCGCGGGTTATAGAATTGATTTCTAAGAAATTTGACGGAAGCGCATCTGTGGGTACACTTAATAGTTGTCATAAGCTTACACATAAGTTAATCACTCTCTGTGCTTAAATTACGGCTCACCGTATGCAGACTCTTGCTTTGATTGATATCCGAAATATTGAAAGACATAATGATTGTATTCGCATTAAGATACCTGACAAAATTAAGACTTCGTAGGTCAATAAGACTCAGCCGACATTGTTTATTCCTTATTATTAGCAAAACGAGATTGTGTAGCTTCGACCTTAGAGGTTTATTTAGAAAAAAACTAAAGAATTACGTAGCACTAAGCTGTTTATTGTTCTCAAGAAACCGCACTCAGGTGTATCTACCCAGTCTTTGAGCCGATGGATAAAGAAAGTTCTCAAAGACAGCGGCTTTGATACCAAAATTTTTTATGCTTACAGTACGCGTCATGCTGCGACCTCACACCGACAGAACATCCTTACTTTTTTCGTATGATCTCGTCTCACGCCACGTTAGCATGAACTATATCATACTATGACAGTATACATTCTTACTATTTTAGTGTGGATCCTTATTAAAATAGTAAGAATGTTCGATCATAGTACGATATAGTCCATGCTAACGTAACGGGAAACGAGATCATACGAAAAAAGTAAGGATGTTCTCTCGGTGCAGCGGCAAAGCAGAAACGTATCCCTATCGATATGATTAAGAGAACTGCTGGTTGGACAGAAGTTTCTGCTAAGTTCGCTCGTTTTTATGACAGGCCTGTTGTTTCAACACGGACAGCATTTGCATATGCTATTTTGAGTAAAACTTAATTTCTGTATTTTATTTTCCAAATATAGTTTGTTTGGTATGTAATTGCCTTAATGACTTTAAACAACTACATTATGATCTTGAGGAAGAGGCGCGAAATACAATTTACTGATTGAACGAACTTACATGTAAGTGAAGTTCTATCAGAATTGTATGGAGCGCCTCTTCATAATAGATCATTCCCGCCCATTTTCAATTTTTTCTTATTATTTCATGATATTTATTAATCATAAAATTTTATCCCAACGAATTACGGCTGTACTTTAAAGAATGAGATTATGGTCGAGGATGGTGCAACAGATTGGCTGGAATGTTTTCGTTTGTTACTTTGAAGACTGGCGACATCGGTGCCTAGTGAGGGTACTAAATTATGAGTAACATTACACCGTAAGCTATCCGCAGCCTTAAACTGCTTAAGTGGGGGCAGAGTGGGGATAAGCGTAACTAAGACGTAACCTGGGCGTATGAGAGGAAGAGACACTGGACGCTTTGCTCTCTACTCCCTCGCATGCTCCAGAGTTAGGCTTCAGCTCCGCTTCTCCTCACTTAAACAGTTTAAGCCTGCAACAAGCGTACGGTGTAAGTAGATCTATTCGGAAGAGGCGCTCCATACAATTCTGATAGAACTTCACCAAAAGGAAAGTCGGTTAATCAGTAAATTCTATTTTGAGGTTGGGTCCTGGTTCCAAAGCCTTTAATACAGCATTAGAGTGTACACAAAACTCGACAACTAATTAAAAATTGCTTACTTTTTGAAAACAGACTGTTGCCTATTTCGCGATTTTTACACACTCTTAATTATTACTAATGGTCTCTTAGTATTATAGTCTCTTATTCCAAAGAGGCGTTATATGACTTAAAGCTAAATCTTTCAGCGTTATCAATTTAATTATAAGTCAGTATT
>CAKNWT010293991.1:6405-29267 GCA_932066315.1 Andricus coriarius | reverse complement strand
TTTGACGACCTTACCATTTCGCAATCTTTTAGTTTTTTGATTTATGTATTTCGAAACTTAAAAACTAGAAAGCTGCGAATTATTAAAATAATTTACGAAGTTTCAATCGATCATTTTTAGAATGCTTAAAAAATTGTAAAGCTAACAAATTATATGAACACGTTAAATTTATGAATCTCGAAAATTGGAAACTTTCAAAATGACAGTCTGCAAACTTAAAGATTGCGAATTGGAATCATTTAGATATGGAGGCAATTATATTAATACTCAATCAATAATTAATTAATTAATCAGTAAATAGGCGATTCTTGGAACAATTTATCGTATAGATTACGGTATGAGTAGATTATCAAATAAACTTGAGACTAAATCCATTTCAAATCAGACAGGTAGTTGTCAGTATTCGAATGTTGAATTTTTTTTGCAATATTTGGATTAATTTATAAATGGAATTCAGACTATCACTTTTTTGCAATGTTTGGAAGCTTCGGTCATAAATCTGATTGACCTTTAGTTGGAATTCGGCTGTCCTTTAAGGCCATCCAGTATATAAAATCCTGAATCGCTGAATGGCTGAATGTGAATTGTAAATTATAAATGTTAAATTGTGAATTGTAAAAGAGAGGCGAGAAACCTCTCTCCAGTTAGCGGTTAGCAGTTAGTATTTATCAGGAGGAGCTTCAAAACGAGCGCATTTCCACGGTATTTAATAACGTGAGAGCGGTACGGAGCCGTGGGAGACAGCCAGACTCGGCTATTGCAATAGTGCAATAATGATGTTCGGATACAACCACAACCGCGTATTTTAATGATCGCATGTTCACTCGCGCGGGATGCCCGATGACGTTGGTTTGTGATGCTATGTGAGATTTTTCTCTTGGCCGTACTACATATAAAGTCGTAAGAGAGGAAAAACGATAGACTATCAGATGATAGCGATCCTCCTGTGGATGATGCGACTTTTTATTGCAGAAATGCAGTAAATCTTACACCTCGTTAAACATTTCGATGACCCCCAACCCGAGGAATACAATAGGATCATCTTCGTAAATCTGGTGACCCGATCTACACCCATTAGCCACCTCAACCACCTGTTCACTTTTCTATTCATTTTCTTTATCGTCTTCATCATATTGGCATTCACTGCAAAATAGAGAGAAGAATTAGTCATATGCCTTAGATGGATATTTGGAGAATGAGAAACACCATTTTCTTTGACTTCGGCAAATATCGATAGCTTTGCCTTATGTACAGAGAAGATTTATTAGAGAAGACTATTTATAATGAGAAGCCTTGAAAATTGCATTGCTCTTAAAGACAATCCTTCAAATTAAGAACTTTTTTCATTTAAGGGGCTATCCATAAATTACATAACACACCCTTTGCCAATTTTTACCCCTTCCTCATGCAACAAGTTTTAAGAAAGTGGGTTGGACCCCCACTCTCACCCTTCCCCACCTATTTTATGTAATTTTTCCATATATTTTTAGCCATATCTTGTTAAATACAATTTAGTTACTTGCTACCCTCGACACCGGAAATATTAAATACCTAGAAGTTATTAAAATTAAAAGAAAGAAAATTAAACCATTATGAAACATGCAACAAAGTAACTATACACACCCCGAAAATGATAACGTATAAGGCTGTGACATCTTACTTCTAGTAGAAAAATATGCATAAAAACTGAATTTTGTACTATTTTCTAAAATTATTAGCACATATCTACAATTATTTAATGCGAACATTCTACCATTACGGAATTTTCCGTAATACTAACCCCTTTTCCAGTTCGTTCAGGGCTAACGTTATGGAACATTCCGTAATATTAGTCAGTGCCTATTTACTTATTTAATATTGGTTGTGCATTTTTCTAGATTTTTCGATAAGATAAACGTGACCTAAAAAAACCTAAACATTTTAAAGAACAATTGCGATCTGAATAAGCACTAATAAAATGTAATATAAAACAAGATTATACAATTTTCTCAAAGCATTGATCAAATCACTTAAGTTTATATTTTTAACAATAATTTAGAAAATCGAAACCCAACACTGAAAGTTTGAGATAGTTTTAATTCCTGTTTAATCTGTCATCAAATCTAGAAAAGTGAAAAAACTTTGTTTTTATGGATATTTTTCTAAATGCCCAAAAATCATTACAATTCTCTGAAATCTTTGGAAATACCTAGAAATATTTGAAAATCTCGTAGAATTTTTCAAATACTTTGAAATTCCTCAATTCCTGTGAATAAATTCTTTGAAATTTCGTGAAAATATTATAAAATCTCTTGAAATCCCGTATAATTACATAAAATCTGATTATATTCCTTAAAATTCCTTGCAATTTTTTAAATCTCTTGAAAATTTCTTGGAATCCTTTAAAATGCCCTAAAATATTTTCCATCCTTCAAAATCTTTTGAAATCCTTTGAAATTTTGTAAAGCTCTTGCAAATTCCTTGTAATCTTTTTAAATACCTTGAAATCTTCAAAATCCCTTGAAATTTCTTGGAATGTTTTTAAATATACTAAAATCTTTAAAATTCTTTAAATTCTTTCAATTTTTTTTAAATCTTTGGAAATACCTTGAAATATTAACAATCTTTTCAAATCCTTGAAATGTTTTGAAAAACCTCCATTCTTACGAATAAATTCTTTGAAATTTCATTAAAATATTATAAAATTCCTTAAAATCCCGCGAACTTTCATGAAATCTGATGAAATTCCTCGACATATTTGTAGTCATATGAAATCCTTTGCAATCCTAGGAAATTAATTAAAACCTCTTATTGAGAGCATTTGAAATTTCTCAAATTATTGAAATATTCTGAAATCTTATAAAATCTTATAAAATCTCTTAGTTTAAATTACCCTAAAATCTTTAAAATCCTTTGAAACCTATTCAAATTCTTATTATCTAGTAAAATTCCTTGGAATCTTTGAAAGTATCCTATAATCCTTAAAATCCTTCGACATTTCTTGAAATCTATTTAAATTGTTTGGAATCTTTTAAGAGATCCTAAAATCTTTAAAATTCTTTAAAATTCTTTAATATCTTTGAAAATACATTGCAATATTTGAAAATCTCTTCAAACTTTTGAAACCCCTTGAAATCCCTTGAAATCCCTCAATTATTGTGAATAAATGCTTTGAAATTTCGTAAAAATATTATAAAATCCCTTAAAATCCCGTGAAATTACATAAAATATCATGATATTCCTTGAAGTCTCTTGAAATATTTAATGTTCTATGAAATCCTGGAAAACTCATTAAAATACCTTATTGAGAGCAATTAAAATCCTTTTTAATTACTGAAATCCTCAGAAATCTCATAAAATCTCGTGAAATCCGTTAAAATTCATTAAAAATATTTTGAAATATTTGAAAGCCTTTGTAAAACCTCTGAAATCTCTTGGGATCGTTTCAAATATCTCAACTTAACCCAACAAACTTGCAAAATGTTGAATGATTTTGCGGGTGCTACTAACTTAAAAAATTGTAAGAAAACTTTGTTTTAATGAATATGAATTTTTTTGTAGAATTATGGAAAAAATCATAATACTAATTTAATTATACCGTAATGAATACTTTGTTTTTACAATCTTAGATTATACAATTACTAAACTTTAAAGTTATATCCTATAATTTTTTATACATAAATTTCCTATAAGGTTGATTTGTTGAAAATATTACGTAACAGTATCGATTCCTCTTCCCCCTTCCTATGTAACAGATCGTAACATTTTTCCGAACCCCCTACCAGAAAAAGTTGTTACATAACTTATAGATGACCACCAAGCTTCTGTCGTCTTAATAACAAATTTTTGGGGAGACATTTTTATCTTATAGATGATGCCAGACTTGAAGAAATTTGATACCATCAGCTGCATCGTTAAGAGAGAAATTTTGATGAATATCTCGTCTCTTTTTCCGTAGTATTTCTCTCATCGAATGTTTCTCATAGGCATTAAAATTCAACATTAGAATCATCCCAAATTCTGATGAGAATCCAAAGATTAAAAGATGTTAAGTCATTAAATAAAAAGTATTTAAGTAACTGTTCATCCATATATTAAAACTCGGAGGTTCATCCTATTTGATATTATCGGATATGTTACATTTGCAGCTGTAGGAAAAGTGACAGTCGTTCAATCATAAAACCAGGTTGCATAATAAAAGCGTCCATTTGGTAGAATCAGAGGCGCCAGGGAAGAAAGTATAGGGATCACGAAACTCATAACCATTGAGATACTCATCTAGAGATCTAATATCATTATATAAGAATCATAAAAAAATATCAGGAATTTCAAGATTGAATTGATCAAAAGAATTGATAACTATTGGAATAAGAAAGAGAGTTATTTGTTCTGACATTTTTGAATTGATATTACATCAACAGTATTTTACAACTGATATCTGTATCTATAGTAAAGCACTTAGGAGAGGATTAACATCGATTTTAAAAAGGTCAATAAATAAGAGATCGTGTTTTGTTTTCCGAGTATGTAAAAGTATCACAGGCACCACATAAGGTATGTGGAAGGTGCCATTTAATCACAATTGCATAAGAGACGTGCGAATGGACCCGTGTTAACAACTTCTCTTCTTGAACCAGATTTTGTCACTGACCGCTCCTGTGATGCAATTTGTTCGTTTTACAATATTGCTGCGATAAGGATTCTATAAAGCCTTTTGCTTCGTTACCTCCATGCCTCGAAAATGTCAGACAGCATTGCGAAATATTGCTACGGTATTATAGTCCAAAGGGAAGCATCCATAACCCATTTTTACCCGCAAAAGTTAAATTACAACAATAATTCTTCAAAAATAGGGGCCGTTGAAAAAATGCGTAACGCTTTTTTGGTCATTTTTGACTCTTAGGTGTTACGTAACTTTTTTTATAGACTTATGCAATTGAATAAGAGACAACTCTGTTTAAAATTTCGTTGGGTTTGCACCTAGAGACTCTAAAATTATGCGTTTGCGTCAATTCTTTAAAAATATATTGCAGAAAAAGTTACAATTTCAAAGTTTTCTTAAATTATTATTAACTCCCGAAATAATGGATAATTTTTAATTTTCTGGTGCTCATTTTATAAATAAAAATTTTATTCCTTTTTCCCTGCATTCTGTTAAAGCCTGAACGTGAACAACAAATCCGTTAAAATTCAAAGTCAAATCATTTATGAAACAGGTACGCTGTATAGTCTAAAAATATTTAATGAATTATACATGATTATCACATTGGGGTCGTCCATATATTACGTAACGCTTTTTTGGACCCTCCTTTCCCCCTAGTAACGCTATCGTAAAAAAGACGATTTTTCACCAATTTTTTGGATATCAATTTCGGCCACCACAGAGGGGTTGAATGTTTCTAAATTTTACAAAATAACAAAAGATTTTTTTTTCCATGTGCGCAAAAATGATGATCAATTTTTTATCTGTACAGTTTTCGATAACTAATTTCGCATTTTTTAACTATTTTCAGGTATAAAAAAATAGTAGTCATCCTTCCGTTCGAAAAGAACTAATTTGATGAAAAACACACACCAAAAATTTGCAATAATTTTTGAACCCATAGCATTTTTTTCAATTTTTCAGACTATACAAAAACCGTGAGCCAAACTATTCCACCAACAACTATTTTACAATTTAAAAAAAAGTTTTTATTTTTTAAGCTTTAAAAACTTTAAACCCCTGTGTGTTGGCCAAAACTGATATATATATTTTTTTAAATCACAGTTTGTCCTGATTGGATACGTCACCTTCGCAGACACACCCTAAAACCAGAATTCAAAAAATAAAAAAGTCAAACTGATGCATACTAATAAACTGTCACATTGACATGATAGATAGCAAAAGTCGTAAGACAAAATTAAATAGTTAAAAATAAACGCGTTTACCATCTTAATCCAAATTTAAACAAATCAAAATTTAGATTGCCTTTCAGTCTAAACAAAAATGATATCTGGCGATCTGAATATTTTACTTACACTATTTATGGCAAGAAAAGAAATTTAAAAAAATTTTCAATTGTTAAGAATTTTAGTTTTCAAATGTGATCAATTTGAAGAGGTTCTAAATTAAAAATATTTTCATTCTTGAAGTTTTGTCAAATTTTAAAAGATTCCAAGTTTAGAAAACTATACTGACTTTTCCAACATATACATTCTTTACAGTTAAAATACTTTTCTAATTAAGAATAGTTTCAAAATACAAGTTTTTGCAATACAGAACTCTTTAATATAATTCTTAGTTCTGAGGCATTCTTACATTTTTATGATTATTATCAGATTGCTTGTAAATTGATTGCAATTCTAGTGCCAATTAGTCGAGGCTTCTATCTGATCAGTTGATCATCAAACTTTGTATTATGCAACAAGTAGTTCATTAATGAATTCTTGCGAAAGTCGAGCTACTTTATCGAGACTTAGTATGACAGCTTCCGTTTTTCTGTACCACAAACGACGATTTTTTAATTAATCGAGAGTAGAAAGTGAGAGATGGCATCACCATGCAAATTTGACATTAAGAAATACCGACTTCCACTCAGTTTATTTACAACGTTATATTATAAAATTAATTCATTAAATTAAAAATTTCAACTTTAAGGGCTTACCTGCCATTTGTTTAAATTTTATTTTTCAAAAGTTTTAGACTTTCCAATTCAATCTTTCAATTTAATGTTCAAATATTTTTTAGAGAAAATACTTATTCCATTTAATGGTGCATATATTTCAGGCTTGGAAATTTTTTTTATTTTTCAGGGTAATTATTTTTGGAATCGCGAAAATTTCAAATTTTTTAAGTTTGTAAAACTTATAGATTACCGATGCTCCTCAGTTTGTTCATTTTTTTATTAGATTAATAATTCTGATTTTTGAAAAGTTTCAGCCCTGGAATGTTTCTTTATTTGAAGGCGTCTTTGAAAAAATTGGCAAAATTTGAATACTAAGGAATTTGAATATTATACTTCCAGATGTATAAAATCAGCTACCTATTTAAGATCTCTTTCTAAATTTCAAACTCAAAATAAATCTCGCAAGCCTGTTTCAAGTTGAAAGTTATATATAGCATCTAAATATATATTACAATATTCATAATTTTAAGACTTCAAGCTTTCAATTACTTCAAATATCAAAATTTTGAAGATTTCAAGCTTTAAATTACTTTAAATGTGAAAAACTTGTTATATTCGAAGGCTTACAAAATTTCGCAACTTTAGTGTTAAATACATATTACAATATTCTTAATTTAATGATTTTAAGTTTTGAACGGATTCAAATGTCAAAAACATTAATTAAAAATTCAAAAAATAAAGTATAACCTGAGAATCGATAGGTATAATAAAAAACGATTATTTAATCCGTTATAAATATTTAATATATAATAGTATCTAATCAGCTAATAAGCCAGTAATTAGTTAACACGTAATTCACTGATCTATTCTCTGGAATTACAGTGGCTACACTGCATCATGCAATTAGTATTACACTCACGACGATAAGTTACGGTACCTACATCTTCTGATTATATAAACCTTTTGCAACTCACTCTCATCTCACACACGAAACAATGTCACTCAATAAACCTCGCGTTAAGAAAAATTAAACTACTTTGACATTTCTGATTTCTTTTAAAGTAATTTATTTTTTACAATCATTATTATACTTTTTTAAACAAATTTTATTGTCATTAGGGCTCTTTTATTTTATATTACTGCACATTTGAAAAGCATCTATAAAACATTTTTTCGATTTGTATTTCTGATTATAAGATACTTCAATAAATTAAATTAGAAATTTGCCTTTCTTACAACTTACTAATAGTCATTATTTCTCAAGTGCTTTAACATATTCATATAAATAATGTAGCCTATTATAACTTGGAATATCTCAAGAAAAATGTAATTAATGTGAAAAATTCTTGAATAGATTGAGTGTACAAGTTTCTTAGGTATGTAAAGATAAATAATTTATGCGAGCCGATCTCGGTCATTCCATTATTGATATAAGCCAGGCTATTGTAGTTGATGATTTAATGAAGAATCCGGTGATTATAAAAATTTTAATTTTTATATGGACTTATAGACTGAGCATGTGCATTTACACATAATTGTTGTCGTTTGCCTCTACGGTTGTTGACTTGCCGAGGTAAAGGTGTGTGCAAATACTTCCACTTAAATGCTATTATAATTTTTTTTATTAAATCGATACCAGAAAGATTTACTATGACTTCAGAAATGAATGAAAGAACAAATCTCTAAAATTTGGAAAAATCATTTATTTTGTATGTATATAAAATTATTAATTTGATTTTAATTGAATGGGTCTGAAGGAAGAAGAAAAATTGTACGATGTAGGAATGTTGTGGAAGAGAAACTTTTTTCTTTCTTCATGGGTCACCGGGTCAATTCGGTTGATTATACCTCAGGGACAGAGGTAACGTAAACTCTTTCACTCACACGATTTAACGTATGCGATACTTAATCAAATTTCACTCTTGATTTCATATATACACAAACTTGCAGTACAGTTTTTTTTCAATTCTGAATCGGATTCATGAAATTCGGAAGTCTTATCCAGAAAATGTGCGAATCATTGAATAATTGTCAGATGAAAGTACCTCTTTTAATTATAATTATCCGGTATGAGACTCGGAAGCGAGATCTGCACGTCAAACGAATCTGCAGAACAAATGCAATGAAAACGAAAGTTTTCTTCTTCCTCTGTTCCACTCTCATGCAATGGCAGAAATACTGTTATGTCACACACCCTAGCTTTAACCGAAACCATCGTTTCGTAACTCTGGGCTCATGATGGGACAAACACTGCAAATCCTGGACGAAATTGTATAAAATATATATACAAGATAGTCTCAAGTTTGAAGTTTCAAGACACGTAACAGATCCTCGATCAGGTATTTAAAAGCATCACGTGCGTGTAGGGAGGTAACATGCGTACATATTATCGTATAAAGATCTGATGTATACTGTATACGACTCCTGAGTGAAAGAGAAACGAGACCATTGACATTTAAGCGTGCGATAATAACGTAAGGTGGATTACCAACACGTATCGTTATGCCGCAAGGCGTAAGGCTACACGTGTACCACAGTCAACATCATTTACAGATGATTCCAGATATTCAGGATTTTAAAGAAACATTGCTCGCTCATAATTCACTCCCTTTGGCCATTATTTGTAGCCAAGAATGATTTATTTCAGCGATTAGCTACTTTTTATTTGAAATTTCAAGGTGGACATATTATTTCTTGTATATGAAAGAATATAATTATTATTATACACTCTCATCTTTGGGAGGAGACTTGGGATACCTTCTTTGTCAGAAAAAATTCCTAACGAATGCTCTAATCTTCAGAATTGTTTCGGTTCACTTCGAAAGATTGTTACACGTCCTCTTTTTGTAAGAATCGATGAACAAGTATTACTTCACGATTAGCAGACTCTTTGACCCATGAACTGCAGTAAGCTCCATTGAAGTTACATTCCCAAGAATTCCTACAGACACCCAAGAAAATTTAAATCTCTATTCACATGTCAATTCTCGCTCTTTTTCTGGATTTATGATCTTCAAACTTTACAAAAATGTAAAAGATATTCTAAATGTCAAGGACTGTTGCACTTGAAACAAATTAACGGTAATGATAAATCATTAACGATTAAGAAAAAATCTCATTAACTGCAAAAAGGAAAAATATGAATTCCCTAAAATTGCGCAACTGTAGAAAACTGGTATTTATAATATGATGTACAACTTTTTTCATTCACATGACATTCCATCCTTCTTGCATATTCTATGCACTTTCATAAATTTTTATCGTTTTAGAATGTTCATGTCTAATCTCTTGAATCAATGATTTGTTGCAAAAACAATTTTCTGTACTTTCAATGCTAACAAATTATTCTTTGCCTTTTTCAGGACCAAAGGAATTCAACTTCAGAGGACGCAACTATTTCTACAGTGGTCATGTGCCACAGCATGCCAGTCAAAAAGTCGATTGGCTAGACGCCAGGAACATTTGCAGAGAATATTGTATGGATCTTGTATCTCTCGAAACGCAAGAAGAGAACAATATGATCTTCAAACTGATTCAACAAAGTACGTAATTATTTTAGAAAATTTAAATTGAAGGCATTTTATGCAAGGAATTATTTCAGAAATCCACAGAAATGGTGAAACCCGAGATTGATCCATCGAAAAAATATTTGAACCCACTTTCGAGATATTTTTTTAATGTATTTTTTGACATCGAACTTCTGTATGTAAATTATCCAAATAATTCCAAGTATCAAACTGATTTCAAGAACTTTGATCCTGCGAATAGAGTGGTTATAAATTTTGCCGATTTCACGTCGAATTTTTTTGAAACTCTCGAGGTTAACGTGATTTCTTTCTTCGTATCTAGGCCTAAAAGTCATTTGCATTCTTTAATTAAATTTAAATGTCTTTCTTGGCAACCACGAGACTCTTCTTTAATGTCAATAATTCAACCCAATCAAGAACTTATAAACACGCGTATCTCACAAACATGGACACTTCGTGACAGAAAACCAGAAGCGGAAATACAATTGGAGATATAATGAAATTTTCTTTTTCTTCCAACTCTTTCACTTCCATTTACTTAATGTAGGCATTCTATTCAAGTTGGAAGCCTTTGACATTAAAACTCATGCATTTATTAACTCATCCGTTAACACAATCTTATCACTATTTTCGCACAATTTAATTATAAATTATGAATATTATGCCACCGTGAAGGCGATACAACTATGGTGAGATCACAGGTGATTGCAGAGTATGAAAATCGTGTCTTTGATATCTCTTGAAGTTTGAAATGTGACGTCAAACTGCCAAGGTAATATGCGGGGAGTCTTTAAGTGGGTTGAGGCTAGAGAGTCGCATCTTTTTACATAATGGTATCTTCTTGATGCGTTAATCTCGCACCAACGATTTCGAGAACCAAGGTGAAATCAATTTCACTCCTGATGCTGAGACAATTTGAGACTTTCTCGTTCGAAACCAACTTATTTCGCACTACAAGGTGAAGTACCCTCTGAAGGTGGTTAACCGCAAATCTCGATTCAATTCATCCTGTCTGACAAAATCATCACCCTCTTCCAATTCATCGCATTATAAATTTTAATATCAATAAATTTCACTAATATAATTCAAGAAATACTAAAGCTACATTGATTGAATTAATAAAAAAATGTTCATTCAGAAGACGTTGTGAGGTTAAGATTTTAAGTAAATCACGTTACTTCCCATTTTGTATCACTAAGCATCCTTTATCTTTGTTTTGTAACGCTAGATTCAATGGCGTATTACGAATGTTGAAAATGATATCAATCATCATAGCTCCTTTGTTCCATTTCGCTATCTTTCACTAGTACATAGTTCCAATTGTGTTATGTATTTCTTCCAAGCGACACAGTATCTAATCTTGCTGTTGAACACTAGATCCAATAGTATATTATGATTCTTGAAGAAGGCAACAACCATTATTTGCATTTTTTGTGCAACACTAGATGTTTTGTTTCATTTCCAGAATCATTTAATCTTGTTGTAGAAGGACTAGATTCAATAGCATATTTATGCGATTCCTCAAGATAATAACAATTATTCCTTTATTAGCTCCTTTGTTCTATTTTCAGTTTCCAGAATCATTTAATCTTGCCGTAGAACACTAGATCCAATAGCATATTATGATTCTTGAAGAAGGTAACAACCATTCCTTTGTTAGATCCTTTGTTCCATTTCAAAAATCATTTAATCTTGGTGCAGAACACTAGAACCAATTGCATATTAAGATTCTTGGAAAAGGTAACAACCGTTCCTTTGTTCAATTCTCCATTTCCAGAATCATTTAATCTTGTAGTAAACCACTACATCCAATAGCATATTACGATTCTTGGAAAACGTAACAACCGTTCCTTTATTTGATCCTTTGTTCCATTTCTAATTTCCATTCAATTTCCAAAATCATTTAACGTTGCTGCAGAACACTAGATCCAGTAGCATATTACGATTCTAAAAAAAGGTAACAACCGTTCCATTATTAGATCTTTTGTTCCATTTTTAATTTCCATTCCATTTCCAAAATCATTTAATGTTGCTGCAGAACACTAGATCCAATAGCATATTACGATTTTTGAAAAAAGTAACAACCGTTCTTTTATTAGATCTTTTGTTCCATTTATAATTTCCATTCCTTTTCCAAAATCATTTAATGTTGCTGCAGAACACTATCCAATAGCACGGGGCTCACCAATTTCAGCAGGTGTTGACTGCCACGACAAGTGTTACGGTCGTTACGGTCACAGTTCGTTACGGCTCATTGTTCACACCGAATGGTCTGATTTTTTCCACTTGAATGCAAAATACATTTCATTTTTTCATTTCAAACTTTAATTTATCGCGAAGGATTAGGGACCAGTCGAAGGACAAGTTCGACGAAAAATTATTGGGGCCTGTTTGACCTAGTCTCAAGTCTGCCACTGGCAATCAGGGCCTTTGTACCATTTTCCATTTAACCGGGTTGATTTACTCTACTTGATGTTATACTACGAATCCTGCAACAATTTCGAAAACAAATATATAATTATTGTTATTTATAGATGATGTACCTTATATCTGGACGTCCGGTCGTCTCTGTGACTTCAAGGGCTGCGAAAACCGTCGTGATCTCGAACCCAAGGCTATCTATGGATGGTTCTGGTCTGCAAACAGGGAAAAGATGCCACCCACAAACCTTCTTCCCAACGGCTGGTCTTACAACCCATGGTCGCAAACTGGTCACAAAAAAGTCCGTCAACCTGATAACGCTGAATACGATATCAACAGTACCAACGAATCCTGCCTGTCTGTCCTCAACAACGTTTACAACGATGGTATCGCATGGCACGATGTTGCTTGCTATCACGAAAAACCCTTCGTTTGCGAAGATTCCGAGGAGCTTTTGAACTACGTTGCAAGCAATAACCGGGGAATCCGTCTTTAAGACATAAGCCCTCCATATAAATTCCCGCCATCCCTTTTTGAATCCTACTTTGATCCACGAACATCCGATTTCATCATTTTCTACACATTTTTTTACATTCTACTTTGCTAAGTCGGAATTCATAAATCAAGCGGGAAATCAACGTAACTATGGTTGTTGGTTTAGCGATGTGATCCTTTGAGAGTAAACAGAAATCCTCGAGTGTTTAGGTGATCAGCAACCAAACCTGTCCCATAGCTGTACGACTTTTAAAATTATCAGACGAAATTGAGAAATACTTTTGTACTTCGTTTTATGTACTTGTAATTACTATAATTGATAACAATTTATTGATAATGTACACATATTTATTGATAGAAATCTGCTAATTCGTCTCTTGTACATTTTGCGAATAAATTGTGACGTAGACGAAAGGAAAGTTTCTTTTACATTGTTTAGAAAAAGATAAGATATACAATATGAAGGAAATTTAGTAAGGAGTACCTCCGTCTATTTCACTGATCTCCAATTCTCCAACTGTCACTGAAGTTCTTTCTGAGTCGTTTTCGTCGATGATGACCAGCCTGTCGCCCAAGGGCACGTCTTCAGCATCTAAGGATCCGATTGACTCTGGTTCCGAATCATCACCAGTGTCTGCCACATCTGAGTCCTTCTTTCTCGGTCGAGGCCTTTTCTTCTCTGGGATCAATTTTCGGTTTATGAACTTTTTCTTGCGTGGTAAGGAGGTGGGATCTACAAAAGAATAATTTATAGATTAAAACCCGAGACTACACAACATACATATAACTTGGAATCTTTTAAATCATGTAACGCACGATCTTCCGGAATGTTATTTTGTTTCCTGAGTTCAGCACGAATTTGACGATTGATGATTTCTCTGCATTGAGCATCAAAACCGTTGGGTAACCAACCTAACTTCAAGTCGCATTTCGTTCCTGGCAAAGGATCAGGAAGTTTGCTTAACATCTCCTGAATTTCATCGACAAGAATGTCGCAGTACTAAACAAAAGATTAAGTAATATATTATTAATCTCTAATTCATCAATGCATCATTGAGAAGAAAAGTTATTACATATTATTAATGTAACGAACCTGATAAAACATTTGTCGAGAAGGAGGAATGAACCCTTCTCTGTAGATGTAAACGTTTTCGCTTAAGTTTCGCTTTTTCTTTTGGGTCTCCAGATTATAATTTGCTGTCAAGATCATAGACTTCGGTTTAGAAACTGGGGCCGACTTGTACGGCAAGTTATACTCCGAATAGTTTCTCTTGCACTTGACAGTCGATCCTAATCCATCTGTAATACACATTAATTTATAACTCTGAGAAATGAATGACAACCTTTTTCAACCAAAAAACTGATTTAAAATATAGGCTTCATAGTGAAACTAAAGATTATTTCAGGGAAAATAGGGGACTTTTAGGGGACTCCAGAAAGTATATAAATCTCTTAAACTCGTTTGAAATCTCTAGAAACCTTTTGATAGTAATTATTGGCATTATAAAAATTAAATTGAAATGACAAAATTCTTAATTTTGCTTTCGCTTCTTTGCTATACTTTTTAAATAAAAGACAGCTTTTCGGGTTCTTAAATATTTTCAGGCAAGAGGTCTCGAAAATCTCGCAATTATTGTTGTTGAAAACCTGATTGGCTTTTCATTACTTCCAGTTGTTTTATGAATTAAATTTGAAATTCTATAAATTAAATCTACAAATAATCATAGATAACATTATGCGCGAATTAAAAAAATCATTTGTGCTTTTAAATAATCTTGTGCGGTTAAATGAAAACTTTCAAATTGTCTAGAAAATTGTTGAAAATATAATAGTCATTTTATGTTAGTGATTTTTTTTCGAAATTAGTTTTTTTCATCGGAAATTATAATTTTTAAACCAAAATCATCATAAAAATTCCCAATTTTCAATAAAATATTATTAGATTTCAAAGATTAATCATTTTTAAACATTTTTCGTTTTCCGAGCAATTGAATCCGTTTAATTCCTTTCGAATGCGAAATCTGCTTCCGAATAATTCCGAATCCAGACCCAGACCGTTCAAGTCCGCGAAGAATTATATAAATCCAATCCGAACCGATCCGTTCTATTCCGAATTTCATTCTAAATGAGTCCGACTGACTCCGTAGGAGTTTCTGTAAAATTTCAGTCTGAATCAATGCGCACGATTCCGAATTTTGCTACAAAATTCATTCCGAATGAATCCGAATGATTAGCAATTCCAAAAGAAAATTCCGTTTGAATCTGCTTAAATCCGACAGTTTCGATAAAATTCATTCCGATTAAACTTTCATGATTCTAAAAGGCACCCACAACCAACGCAGGGTCCCACTGGGAGCAACTGCCATCTATAAAAATGATACCGGCTCCCAGTGGAACCGCAGTTAATCATACCTATGGCTACGACTCACGACCGTGAGATGGGTGGCCACATGATACGACGAAACGAAATGACAACGATAGGCCGGCAAAACCATCGTGCCTCTTGAGAACCTGAAGCGACCCAAGGATGACAGCTTTCTGCACCCGTCTCGCAAATACCTTGGCATATTTTTGTCACACGGGTATGGTTTTGAGGTTACAAACTAGTGACAGTTTCGCACCTCCGAGAGTACTGATCACAAGAACAATTTCTTTAATCGAACATTTTGTGTACAGTCGTTGCAGCTCCCTTTTAAGGTCTTCATACCTCTCCTCCTTTTCCTTCTCCTTGGCAGTGATGTTGTGGTCGAAGTCTTGGAGAACAATGTCAGGCCTCGAGTGTGCAACAGAGACTGCTGTCCGAAAATCGTAGTTCCAGAAAATTTTGGTAGTAAAGCACTCTTAAAGCCGCATTATGTCTGTAGAGATACGTTTTTTGCGTGTAAATGGGACATCTAGATAGAATGTGTTCTAGGTACTCAGCGTATGCATGACATGCTCTGCACCTATCGCTTGGAACTTCTTGCCATAAAAAAGGTGACGGTATACTAAAGTGGAAATGACACCGGCCTGGTATGCGAAAATGAAACCCTCTGCACCTGAATTAAGTCCTGATGATCTGAGGAAAGCAAAAGTTTGCTCCTTCGCAAGGACTGATCTTCTACATTTCTGTGAAAGTTTCCCTGCATTTTCTTGTCGAGTAGCTGCTGACGAAATAATTTAACCTCTGCTTTCTTTACTTCGACTTTTAGAAGTGAGGCATCTAGATAGATCTCTGTAATTTGCAACGATGTAAGGTCTACTCAGAACAATTCGGTTATGCGCATGCATGTGCATGATCGTTCAGAATGCGGCTTTGAGGCACGCCCAGGTATGTATCGGTCTCTCCAGTGTCAAGATGTCTAATAGCACTTATATCCACAAGCTCAGGGTCCTGGGGAAAGCCAGTAATATTGCCTTTTTTCAGATTAATCTTGGCACACTTGTCTAATCTAAAGTCTATACCAATCTCTCCTGTGTATCCTTATAAAATACATGAGTGACTTTATGCTCACGATGATCAGTGTCGCTGCAGAGGTATCCAGGAGAATTGCGTAGTGCGAGAGATAGAGGCAGAAGTGTGATGCAAAAAAGGAGAGGGCTCAAGGTATTGCCCTGAAAGACGCCCCTCTGGCAGGTGATGTTGTTCGTTGTCACACAATAATTTCCAGATGAGATAGTAAACAGAATACAATGCCCCTTCCGTCTGAACCCGTTTGAATCCAACAGATGACGCGAGTTCATTCCGACTGATTCCGTGTCATTCCGAATAATTTCGAGCCACTCCATTTTTGTTCTTCAACTTACGTTTTAAACGCAATGTGGCAATTGTATTCGAATAGAACCGGAATTATCTGACTGCTGACGGACAGGCTCGAAACCATTTGGTATGTACTCGCGCCATAAGACGGATTCAGACGGAATGGGCGTTTTATTTTGATAAGTGTGGAATTATTCGGACTGAGTTCGGAATGATGGGCAATCAGTTGGAATGAGCTCGCGTTATTTGGCAGATTCAGACGAAATGGGCATTGTATTCTGATAAGTCCGGAATCATTCGGAGTGAATTCGGAATAGCACGGAATAAATAGGAATGAACTCACGTCATTTACAGATTCAAACGGAATGAGAATTTCATTCCGATCGATGAGGAATCATTCGGACTGAATGCTGAATGGCACGGAATCATTCGGAATGAACTCGCGTCATGCGATGGATTCATACAGAATGAAAATTTTCGCTACGGAACCATTCGGACTGTGAGTAGAACAAACGGAATCATCCGGAATGATCTAGCGTATTGTGACGGATTCAGACGGAATAAAAATTGTATTCAGACTGGTGCGGAATCAGTCTGATTAAAGTACGGAATCATTCAATACCATTCGGAATGATTTTCGGTATTAGGCAGATTTAGACGGAATAAAAATGTCTTTCAGATTTGCGCAGACTCATTCGGAATGAACCTGAGACACCAATTCAGAATAAAAAAGAATTATTCGTAATCGAACGGAATCATCCGGGCTGGATTTAGCTTTCAACCCGAAGGTCGCAATCGATCGGAATGAATCGGAGTTGTTCGACTTCAAACGGACTCAATTTCATTCCGAAACTTCCACCAGTGTCAAAGAATCAAAGAATATTTACAATTTTTTAACAAATTCAACTTACGTTAGTGTTACATCAGAAATTTGTATTTTTAAACAATAATAATTAGATTTAAATCCAGGTTACGTTGGAGTATTACTTTGAAAATTGGTATTTTAAAACAAAAATCATTATAATTAAAACAAGATTTAGAATATTTTGACAAGTTCGGATTATGACGGAGTTTTGTGTCGAAAATTGGTATTTTTAATTTTAAAAATAATAAGATTTTTCAGATTATCAATATTCTGCACATTATCATCCAAGGTCATTAAATTCACAATTTTTAGTTTTGTTGGTGTTTTATACCGAAAATCGGTACTTTCAATGAAAATTCATTGGATTTTAAAGATCAAAATTTTCAAAAAATGTTCAGATTACACTCGTGTTTTTACCGGAAATCGGTACAGATTTCAAAGAAGATTTACAATTTTTGAGCAATTTTCGGTTATTTTACAAATTTTCGCTGGGAATTGGTTCTTTAAACAACAAATTTGCCGTCAAAAACTGAACTTACAATTCCGAACAACTTTAATTTACGTTCGTGCTTTTCGTCGGAAATTTGTATTTTTTAACAAATATGGAACGGTTTGATTGTCTCTATACTGTACCAAAATATTACATATTAATTCTTCAGTTAATCAATAAATTTTCATTAATTATCAGAAATATTTCCTTGCTTTTCTTGCCTATACTTTTAGATAATATATCCTATGAAATACAACAATTTTGTATTAACAATAATTTAAAAATTGTGAGATAAAAAAAATAGCGCACGTATTGGTTTTTCACTTATCCTCGATAATATTTATCAAGTGATGCATTAAAGAAATTTTTAGCGTACTTTTTAAAGTAAATTCAAGGGATTTTTAAAGATTTAAATAAAAGATTTCAAAAGATTTAACAGTTATTTAGAACATTTTTATTTTTATTTAAAAAAAAAAGAAAAACTATGTATATTATAACTTAAAATTCTTAAAATTATGATTTGTTTTCTAAAATATTTGGTTTGCTTATTATAATTATGGTATTTTGTAGTTTTAATTTATAAGAAGAGATTAGTTAATACAATGGAAAAAATTCCAATTCAATTCATAATTTAAATAAATCCGAGAATAAATAGTTTTTACTGGTCAATAATACATTATTATTGAAGCTATAAAAATAATATTTTAAACAGAAAAGAAATTGTTTTAATTCAGAGTATCTATTATCTAAAATAATAGAAATCAAAGACAATATTTCTTACAATTGACGTCTGAACTTCAGAATTAATATATATAATTTTTTTACAATATATAGACAATGAAATTAATTTTTTTTTTAAATACTAATTTTCAAGGAAAAGCACTATAAGAAAAACATCCATAATATTTACAATGATTATTTAGATAATTTGTAGATTTAATTTTCAAATTTTAAATCCAAGATATAAAATAACTTCTAGTAATGAAAAACCAATCAGGTTTTCAAAAAGAATGACTGCGAGATTTTGGAGATATATTACATCACTTTTTTTTAGATAAAAGATAAAAGTGTCATAAGATTTAAAAGATTTACCAAATTTTTTAACTATTTCAACAAATTTCACGAACATTCCAAAGATTTCAGGAAGGAATGTACACCGTACCCCATGAGTGATCAACCCGTCGAGACATTTTGAAATAATTTTCATTTAAAGTAGAGGAATTTTAGGGGAAATTAAAAAGGGGACAGTAGGACTTTTCAAAATTGGTTGTTTTGAATATTCATGCACATCGCCCCCAAATTTGTTCGAATCCACACAAAAAAAAATGCGTTTTTTAATGCAATTTAGAGGTTCCGCAAACCCCATGAAGTTTAACACGTATTTCCCATAAGAAAGAGAACATTTTTGTAAAAATAGACAATATTAGGTTCATCGACTTGAAACTCAACATTTATCTGTGCAATTAGCTATAGAATACAAATGAATTATTATTTTTTAAATATCACCCTCATAAGTCTGTTTTATAGGGTCCCAAAAACACCATAAAAAGGCTTTTGTGTGTGTTTTTCAAATATAAATTTTTTCTAATACATAAAACACTCCTTTATACTGATTATTAGATGTTTACATAAATTGTTTTTAGCAATTTTATATTAGAATAGAGTTAGAAAGTGCGTTTTTCTCCAAATTTTTCAACTTATTTTAAAATTTTCTGTTAGATCGAGGCCATAATCAATTAGATTTACCAAAAATAATTGTTTGAGCAATGTATTATTTCTATAATAATATTTTCTTTGAATAATGCTAGAAAGTTGCAGCTTTTTTTGAAATTTTGCACTTTTGTCAACTTTTCGCCTAGAGCGAGGCAATCATGATTGCAAGTAAACAAAAATGATTGTTTAAACAAATTATTATTGTTAATAAGTATCTACTCCTATATTAATGCTAAACAGTTGCGGCTTCTTCTAAACATTTCAACTTTTTGTCCACTTTTTACTTAGTGAGATAATAATTAATGCAAGATAACAAACATAATTGTTTAAAAATGTAATACTATTTATAACTATTTATAACTATTTGCCAAAGCAAAGTTTAAAATTTCAGAAAAACCGCGACTTTCTAGCAATTATCTAAGAGCAGAGTTCAAAACAGAAAAGTTGAAAATAAGTAGTAATATTCGGAAAAAGCGTCTTTCTAACTCTATTTTAATAGAAAATTGCTAAAAAAAATGATAAATTGTTTAAATAATTTATTGAAAAATCAAATTATCATTAGAAAGTAGTATGTTATGTATTAGAAACAATTTGAATTTGATAAACAGCAAAAAAAATCATAATTAGCGCCAAAAACTCGCAAATCCCAACTTTTCACATATGGGATTTTTTTGGGACCCTATAACACAGACGTATGAGGGTGATATTTAAAAAAGAATTATTCATTTGTATTCTATATCTAATGGTGAAGATAAATTTTGAGTTTCAACTCGATTCAGGTAATATTGACTATTCTGAATAAAAGTTACAAACATGTTTTTTTTTCTCATGGGAAATAAGTGTTAAGCTTCATGGGGCTTGCGGAACCTCTAAATATCATTTAAAAAAACGCATGTATTTTTTTATAGATTCGAACAAATTTGGGGGCGATATGCATGAAAATTCGAGTGAAAAATTCCAATGCATTTTTGGACCACCCTAAGGGGGGATGAAGCCTGCAATTTACATCTGATACGTCTAAAATAATAGGCAAATTTCTCACGCATTGCTTTGAGTCTGTAATCCAGTGTTTGATATTTCCTCGCAGTGGGATCTTTCCTAGGATCGTATCCGAGTCTCACCCACATAACTCGCCAAGGTCCCGTCAAAAAGTAATACGCAACTGAGGGGAGCAAAATCTTCAATTGTTCGCTCGTGAAATTCGTTATGAAGATCAAGGCATTCTTCGACCAAATTGGTCGCTCGTCGAACAATTTGGCGATTCTGTCGAGGTGGAAATTTTGTAGGAACTTGACCTTCATTGCGGTCTCAATGCCTTTTGGAGGCTTGGTGGGAATGTCCGGGGCATTAAAGCTTACGAAGTTTGAAAATCCAGCTCGTCGCTTTCTTGTTTTTCCAATTATGTTGTCTGGCTCCATGTCTAAGACGGTTTTTGGTACGTATTGTTGGATGCTAGCCATTCTGCTGAATGCAGCTGGTGGAAGGAAATATGGTACATCTTCTCCTAGCCAACGATACGGAGGAATACCCACTGGGTATATATTATCGTATATACATTCTTCTTCCTTCGATTGTGGATTCTTCATTATGGGCAGATACTGGAAGTCACACAAATCTGGAAATTGATAATAAGCATTTTTAAATCTAAAAGATGAAAAGAAAGAAGATTAAAAAATTGTAAATGATTCATTTTCAGGGGCCACATCGTAAAACGAGTTCCAAAAAGGAAAAGATTAAACATTTATTTATACATTTTGAAAAAAAGAAACAATATTTTTATAATAGCATAGTTTTTAAATAATGTTAAGTTATTTTTGAATGATTTATGCCATTAAAGAATTAAGTTTTTTAAATTGGACATAGTTAGTTGTTAATCCATTCATGGCGATATCAAAAAAGCCTAAGGAAAGATAACATTTGTTAAATAAACATTTTCTATATGTTTTAAATCATTCTCATAATCAAGAATATTTCCTCTTCTAAAAATACCTTTATTACTAATTAAATTGTGATACCCATAAGTATAATGAAACATTAATGTCCCAAGATTGTTTATTAGTTTGATACGTACTATAACTAATACTTTCAAAGTAAATTATCCTCTTAAATTATAATTCAAAATCGTTCAAGTTTGAGCACTGAAATATTTTACACTAGCAGTAAGGGCACGCGCGCGAAGTGCGTGTTCACTTCCCTGGATTTTTATTTTATAATATATTAAAAATAAACTATTTAAAAATCGATAATAACCAATTTTTAAATATTAAGTGTTCTTAAAATTTTGGAAACAAAATCCCTTGAAATCTTTTAAAATAACTTAAAATCGTTAAAAAATCGTATTCCTTCATATCCCTAGAAACTGTGGAAATCCGTAAAAATTCCTCGAAATAAAATTTAATTTATTCCCTAATGTTCTCTAGAAATTCACTGAAATCTTAAAAATCCATTAAAATAAGTAGAAATAATTTGAAATTCCTTAGATATAAATAAAATTAAAATTGTTTATCAAATTTTTCTTAAAAAAAAAAAACGTTTAAAACAAATCCACACGCGCGGAGCGCGCGTTTACGTTTCGGGATTTTTATTCTCGAATATTAAAAAAATTAAGTATTTAAAAATAAAAAAAAACTTATAACTATTAAGAGTTATACAAATTTTTGAAACGAAATCTCTTGAAATTATTTGGAATCCTTCAAAATAACTCAAAATCTTCAAACTTTAAAATTTTTCGCATCCCTTCATATCCCTTAAAATTGTTGAAATTCGCAGAAATCCCTTGAAATAAAATGTAATTTATTCCCTAAAGTTTTCTTGAAATTCGTTAAAACACCATAAATCACTTTTAAGCTGGGGAAATTGTAAAAATCTATTAAAATATGCTGAAATAATTTGAAATTCCATGAATATAAATTATATTAAAATTATTTATTGAATTGCTTCGAAATTTCTCTATTTCCTTTATATCCCTTGAAATTGTTGAAAATCGCAGAAATCCCTTGAAATAAAATTTAATTTATTCATGTTACAT
>CAKNWT010293989.1:517-13854 GCA_932066315.1 Andricus coriarius | reverse complement strand
GTCCAAATTTTGGATTTAATTCCAAATACCAGAAAAAATAATGGACGTAGCTTTGACTAGTTTTTCCAGTAGCCGGACTACTTTAAGCCAGAGAGTACTACCAAAATAAGACCTCTGTTTGATGCTTCCTCGAGCGAAAAGCGTTTACCCTCACTAAACCAGTGTCTCGAAAAAAGTCCTAATCTGATCGAGCTGATACCAGCAACGTTGTTGAGATTCCGCGAACATGAGATCGGTGTAATAGCAGATATTCGTAAAGCGTTCCTACAAATTGAAGTAAATCCAAAAGATCAAAATTTTTTACGATTCCTGTGGTCAGTAAACGAAAAAATTAGAACTTTTCGTCACAAACGGGTAGTGTTCGGTCTTACATGCAGCCCTTTTTTATTGGGAGCGGTCTTAGATTTCCATTTTACGAAAGCACTAAACGCAATTTCGGAACAGTTTCCTGGGCGCCGGGCAAGGGAAATTATTGAAAGATTTTCGAAATCATTTTATGTAGATAATTGCACTACAAGTGTTAAATCTTCAGAAGGAATAAATCTTTTTATATCCGAGTCGAAGGACATAATGTCGAAAGGCAGTTTCGAATTAAGAGGGTGGGAGTTTACTCACGACTCAACTAAAAAAGAAACTACTAAATTACTGGGTATTTCGTTTAATGAAGCTCGTGATAAAATTTCAATTAATCCAACCATTTTTCAAAAAAAAAATATATAAACGGTTTTTGAGCGAACAATTCTTTCACTGGCGCACAAAGTATTTGATCCTATTGGGTTCACTTGTTCAGTAACTTTGCTACCTAAATTAACCTTAAAAAGACTATGGAAAAAGAAAATTGACTGGGATATGCCAGTAGACGACGACATCAAGAAAGAATTTACACAATGGTATAAACCGAGTTGCTGGTATCAGCTCGATCAGATTAGGACCTTTTTCGAGACACTGGTTTAGTGACCCTTTTCGCTCGAGGAAGCATCGAACACAGGTCTTATTTTGGTAGTACTCTTTGGCTTAAAGTAGTACGGCTACTGGAAAAGCTAGTCAAAGCTACATCCATTATTTTTTCTGGTTCCGAGAAAGCTTGGTACAGGTAAATTATCTATACATACTTTCTGTGACGCGAGTAAGTTGGCATACGCCACAGTTACGTTTTTGCGGATCGAGAATGTGAGTGGCGTTGAACTGTAAATACTAACTTGCGGCCAAAACACGGTTAGCTCCAGAAAAGACAACAATCCCACGTCTGGAACTTTTAGCCGCGACGATAGGAAGTAGAGAAACACGTGAAATAATAGATGCTTTAGATTACCGAGAGGTACCAGTTTTTTACTGGTCAGATTCGACAACAGTTTTAACTTGGCTGAATCGAGACGTACAATTTGGGATTTTTGTTTGGAATCGCGTACGTACTGTTTACTGATTTTACGTACTGAATGCGGCTTTGAGGCACGCCCAGGTATGTATAGGTCTCTCCAGTGTTAAGATGTCTAATAACACTTATATCCACAAGCTCCGGGCCCTCGGGAACGCCAAAAATCTTTCCGTTCTTCAGATGAATTTTGGAACATTTATCCAACCCAAAGTCCATCCCAATCTCTCCCGTGTACTTCTTGATGATATTTATGGCAGTTTGAAGTTTGCCTTTACCAGAGGCATAGAGCTTTAGATAATCCATATAAAATACATGAATGACCTTATGCTCACACTGGTTAGTGTCGCCACAGAGGTATCCAGAAGAATTTCGTAGTGCGAGAGATAGAGGAAGAAGTGTGATGCAAAAAAGCAAAGGGCTCATGGTATCGCCCTGAAAGACGCCCCTCTGGATGGTGACGTTGTTTGTTGTCACACGATAATTTCCAGATGAGATAGTAAATCTAATTTTCCAAAGAGGCATCAATCCCTCTATGCATCTCACTATGTGTGAATGCACCTTCAAGCTTTCCAACAGACAGATGATAAGTCTATGAGAGGTTGAATCGAAAGCTTTCCGGTAGTCAATCCAGGCCATTGACAGGACGCGTTGATGGGCTGCAGCGTCTTCGCAGACACACCTGTCAATTAGCAGGTTCTCTCGACAGCCTGCTACACGTTTTTTCGAGCCACGTTTTTCGTACATCTCACGCCACACAGGCTCATTCCGCCGAACAATCCTGTTGTTTAGGACAGCTGTAAAGATCTTATACAGTGTGTTTGAACAAGTTATTGGCCTGTAATTCTCTGGGTTAAACAAGTTGCCTTTTTTCGGTAGGAGTATAGTGCATACTAACACCAGCCACTACGGAATGGGCGTCTCTGACTTTAAATATGAAGTGAATATGCGGGCCAAATGTTGGCGTGTAGAAGTATACTTCTTCCATCAGAAGTTCTTGATACAATCTGGTCCAGCAGCGAAAAAGTTCTTCGTTCCTCTAAGTGCTTTTTTCACCTCTTTGGCAGTGATTGATGGACATTCCTCCTTAGATTTTATGAGGCTGTCGCAAAATTTTTAGAAGCGAATGATATTGTCAGTATCTTCTTTCAACTTTAGTGTTTTCGGGATCTTGTATACCTCTCTCCAAAAAGTCTCTACCCCGTTGGGCTTGGGTGGATTTTTGACGGAAACAGGCGGCTGATCACCGTCTTATGTATTCTCCTCCTTGCGTCAGATAACAGCCGTATTTTGTCATCAATATTCTGCTTGATTGGCAGCAGCTTTGACTTGTTCTGTGTGTGATTCAAGATCCTCAGTTCTTGGGTGAACTTTCGAACCCTTTCCGTGAACGGTCTACCAGATGTTATGTAGTCAATCACACATTGAACACGGGACGCATTCTGTCTTGCGCATCCAATCTTCTTGTTCAGTTGATGCAAGCGTCTTTTGGTCTTTTCATTCATCGTCGGTTTGAGTCTTCGATTTGAATCAGCCAAAGCTCTCGCAGCACCATAAACTGAGCAGTTGATGGTCCAGAGCTGGGACTCTTGTGAGATTTCTCCACGAAGAAGGTCATCCATTTCAGCCAGATCTTGGGGGATAGGGAGAACTTGCATGCTAATGTTTCTTCTTGTCCTGAAATCGTGATCATCTCTCAGAAGGTGCCTGCTTTTCGCGGTTGGTCTTAATGTCGCTTCCTCATCTTCGGCTGCAGCTTGATCAAGCAGCGGTTGGACAAGCGCTCCGCGTACATATCCATTTTTCCAGAGGTAGGCACGTTGATTTCGCGACGATTGAATTGAAACGTGCTGAAGCTCTGGGTGTTTTTGGCACCACAGAGTATGCATACGCGCCATAAAGCCTAGGTGAACAGGGATAATGCTGGCATCGTAACAGTCTAGCAAGTCATCCTTGAGTTGATTCATCCACTCAATGTGGGCGTTTTGCCGGTTCGTCGTCGCGACCTATTGTCAGGTGCTCTGCGCGTTCGATCGTTTTAAACTGCATTTACAACTTTTTGGTGTTTTGGTGGTGTCATTGTGGTTCCCACGAGCAGCTAGGGAAAGGGTTCGTCCATCCTTGTAGAGCCCCGCATGCAAGGATAAGGTTGCATACTCTGAGAGGTCGCCCGGTATCCCGGAGTCACCGTGTGAGACACCTCACCCAGGTGCCATTCAGATTTCGGCACGGTTGTCACGCCTCCGCTTAGGGGTTATTCCTTCGGGACCATCCCTGGACAATTGTCCGCGACTGCTTATTAATTATTGTAACCATATTCAGCAAAAACCCTTGGTACAGGGGCCCTCTATCCGGAACCTGAGGACGCATTCGGTGGCTTTGTCATAGGCCCTTCAGTTCTATTCCAAAGGAATCGAAACCGAAACCGAATATATGTATATATGTGTGTGTGTGTGTGTTTCAATTGCCTTTATATTCATCAAAACCTTACATATAGTTAGTACAAGCGTAGACTTAATATAAATTTAACACACAAATTTATGGTTAGTTTAATACACATTTCATCATCGTTGGTTGGACATTGATTCATCGTTGTCTCAACCTCAGTTCATCGTTCATTTAACATTGATTCATCGTTGTTTCAACATCGATTCAACGTTGTTGCAACATTGCACAAAGTTGATTTAATATTGCACAGAGGTAGTTCAACATTGCACAAAAGTTGATTCAACATTGCATAAAGTTGATTACATATCTGATTTATCTATTCAGCCGTTTTGTGAACTGTAAAAATCTAACCAGTTTGCAAATATTTTGTTACCACATTTCTTGATTTCTTTTTAACAAGGTGTACATCTGGATGTTTAACTTTAAGAAGTTTTTGTTAATAAAACCGCTAGAAACGGGTTGTTTTTGTTAGTCTTTGACCCTGTACGTCACTGGATTCGTGGGCATAACTCGATCCACAGTCAATATCTCTGTTGTCCAGTTGGGAATATATCCTTTCTCAAAAACATGCTTGTGCTTGCTGATTGAAACTTTGTCACCAAATTTGAACTTTGGCCTTCTCCTGGGTACATTTCGTAGTGTTTTAAAGCATTGCATCAGCTCCTCTTCGTCCTCGATAGTGACATCTTTTGGCTTCGTACCGATTGATCGATGTCTAGTATTGTTGTACTTGGAGATGGGAGTAGGCAAAATGTCCAGTGAAACAAGAAACGCTGCAGATCGTGTACTAGTCAGTAAAGCTTGGCATCGTGTTTTTGTTAAAGACGCTGGAATTAATGAGAAAGCGGCAGCACTGGCAATAACTAACGTGATGGATGCCAAACGAAATTCGGAATGGGATTGAATGAGAAACCTATATTAAAGAGGAAAACTATTTCACCATGCACTCACTGATACCGATCTGTTCAAGTATGCTGAAGCTCTAAAGATTCCACATTTTCGTGGAGTATTTATGCGTAATCAACTACCAGTAAAGGGACCCCGACAAATTGAGTCATATATTGTTAATCTTGATGATAGTTACGGTCCTGGTACCCACTGGATAAATTATAGAAAGATCAGTGATAATATCCTATACTTTGACAGTTTCGGTAATCTTCGTCCACCTTCGGATCTTGTAGATTATCTAGGTTTTGCTAGCGTGATAAAGTACAATCATGACAGATATTAGGATTATGACAGTTCTGAATGTGGACAGTTGTGCTTAAAATTTCTATCTCGACAACAGCATATAATGAACTGTCTAGAGTCAGTATAGAGAAGAACACCATCATGGATGAATCATTTTCCCTCACGATAACAGGAAACTCTTCGGTGCTAGACTCGTATTTTCCGCTAATAGAACTCTCTCCTCATAAGAACTATGCACTTGGACTCGTTGAATTGCTCACCTTTAATGCGATTCCTAACGTTGACACTGAAAAGAATAAAATCTGTATCGGTGATCGAATAGTGACCATACCTACTGGCAGCTATGAGATTGAAGACATTGAGGGTTATGTCCAGAAGGCTCTAGCAATTGATAGCATTACAATAAAAATTAACCAAATAATAATACATTGATCAGCGAGATAAAGTGTGATCGCAAAATGAATTTTCAGTCACAGGATTCTATTGGACGTTAATGGGACTTAAACCTCGTATTCTCGAAGCCAATAAGACTCATATTTCTTATATACCTGTGGCTATTCCCAAAGTGAATGCTCTACGAGTTGAGTGCAATATCACTACTGGAGCTTACATCGTCGATCGCAAAGTGCACACGATTCATGAATTCTTTCCTGTTGTACCACCAGGATCTAAGATTGTTGAAGTACCGTCATACGTCATTTACCTTCCAATCGCCGTGAAGACAATACATCAAATTCAGCTCCGCATAGTTGATCAGGACGGGGAGTTGGTGAATTTCCGAGGAGAGGTTATAAGAATACGACTACACGTCAAATCATCATAATGGGTATCGTGTACAATCGCAGAGGAGCCTATATAAGAGCGCCAGCATGTTAAATGCAAGCCAGTTTTCAAGCAGAACAGAAGGCACTAACACCTCGGAACGTATTTTTTCTGATAAAGCTTGGTGTGAAGATCAAACCTCGTCGCAATAGAAACTGAAACGCCCATTCAAGGTATTTATCATCTCCTTTTGCTGCAATAAAAATGGGAGAATACTAAACAATCATACACCAGTGAGATTTTATGAGTCCATAGCTCACTATGAGAATAATGTACATCAGCCTTATGCCTCATCATCATTCAACAACAGTGATGAATTTCTAATTGCTGCCTAGCATCAAGATTTGTGTATACTACCCAGCAAGAGTTCACTGCATGTGTAGGATAAACTGACAAGGCATGATGGAGTTACTTCTGTTACTGGTACAACACTAATGAAAAATGCCATCTGCTATCTATTTGATGAAGTTCGCTATGAACTCAATGGTATTGAGATTGATCACTGCAAAAATGTCGGTCTCACTAGCACCATAAAAAGCTACGTCTCACTTTCCCCTAGGCAAATTTATTTTATCAGGAATGCAGGATGGCTCGGCATCCCGGAAGGATCAAAACGTCTTACTAATAATGAGGGATACTTTGATGTCACTATACCACTCAGTATGATCCTAGGATTTGCTGAAGACTATCGAAAGATCGTTGTAAATGCTAAGCATGAGCTTATCCTGTCAAGATCACGCACTGTTAGTTAGTTAGTTGTAGTCTGAGCGGGGGCCCCGTGCAGTGCCCCCCTGGCGCTCAAGCTATGAAGCCTATTGTGCCACACCCGTGTTTATTCTCAAGGCAGTACTCCGAACCCGGCCAATCTTTGCCGAGTGTTTTTGGATCTCGGTAGGTTTCGTTGTTACCAACGTTCTGAAATTATACCTCTCAGGTGCCAGGCATACTTATCGCACAGTAAATGGCGTCCTACTTGTTGGTGGCCAAATGGCCCCCACCCACTCTGCCATTCGGCAGCCTCCCTAGCAGGCTAGGGTGGACGGAGCGATCCCTCTGAGGTCATCAGTTAGATGCACAGATTCGAAGCATTGTCCTGGTGTGTTATGCAAGTGTGTGTGTATGTTCATTACTCGAATTTCGCCAGCGACCGCCAAACAAGAGGCCCCCGAAGGTGCCTCAAGCACAGGAGTCCCCCGTAGGAGCCTCGAGTGCCAGAGTCCCCCGTACGAGCCTCAAGCGCAAAGAGATCGCTGACTTATTTTCGAGTCTTCTCAAAATCGGCTTCGACCCCCAAGGTTAGGCCCTCGTCAGAGCCCATTTATCCTTGGTAAGGTATCAGCTTTTTCTGAGGGGACCTACAGTTTAAGGTGGGTTCCGAACCACCGAAGCCCCAGTAGAAGTACATAGAAAAATTTCCATTGGTACCCGGCTCAGGGATCGAACCCCAGCCCTCCTGCATGGAAGTCTGGCGTGCTATCGTATTAGCCACCGAGGCTTCTAAGATCACGCAGTGACTTGAATACCATTTGTTCAAGCACGTCAAGCGCTAGGAAACGAAGAGCAATTTAAGATCTTGATTCATAAAGTGGAATGGATGATGCCATATGTAAGGGCTTCAGATGAGCAAAGGATACATTTGCTGAACATTATTCGAAAATATTTTCCCACAAATATGATTTTTCGCTCATGGGAATTGTATGTATACCCCCTGCTTCCCACCACCTCAATACATAATATGGACTGTGAAAACGTCAACTCAGTTGAAGAAACCGCGTTACACAATACTGGGTTTCCCGACAGGAAGAAAGGATATGCTAGCCAGATATGCGTCGGTGTCTCTAGAACTAAAAGGCGTATCGGAACCACACATCATACGTCAGAACATCAGAAATCACGTCCACACATACATTTCTGGAAGACTCGACGCATTGAATTTTAATTACGTACAATTCCATGTGGAAGTTCAGAATATCGATTGATCTTCTGGGAAATTTAACAACAAAGAAAACCTCAAAAGCAAAAGATTCTCATCTTAAAATCTTCTAGAAACTTCAATGGACAGAAAATTGTCAGAGATCACGTCCAAATTTCCAGAAGATGTGATTATTTTCCGAAAACCCGGGAACCCCCAGAATTTGATTCTTGGTTGGTATTGCAGGTGCCCACCTCTTTTAGCGAAGCACGAATTCGTTCCAGCTTTCCAGAAATTTCGATCAATGTTGAACGACTGAGGTGATCCAGAAAGTTTAACGGGTAACAATCTCAGAGGCAATAGAACCACGTCGATCGAAACTCCTAGAAAAGCAAATCCTTATTGTCCAAATCAAGAACCTGCGTCAGCTTCTTGACCTTACCGACAGTTAAATTACCGACTTAGGTAACTGACGGGTGGCGCCATCTGTAAGTGGAAGCTTTAACAAATTGGTAGTGTTTCCGAACCAGCCTAGCCTAACTACTTATATACTTTTTTGGAATACAAAACTTTGGCACTTTTCCTGTTTTGGAATTTCAAAAATTAGCACTTATCCCCCTATGGAGTTCCAGACTTTGGAACTTATGCCCTTTTGGTGTGCCAAACTTTGGCATTTAAACCATTTTGAAGTTTCAAACTTTTACACTTATACCCTCTGGTAATTTCAAACTTGAACTATTATGTCCTTTCAGCAGTCCAAGCTTTAGCACTTATGCCATTTTTGAATGAAAGACTTTGCCACTTATGCCCTTTTGAAATAGAAAACTTTAGCACTTATGCCCTTTTGGGGATACAAATTTAGCACTTACTACCCTAGTAGCAACGTCTGGCTTGTATGACAGAGGCCAGAGTCTGACTCAGCATCTGCTCCCTCTAGTCGACCAGACTGGTGGGAGAAATTATCAGACCAAACGATAAACAGAATCTGGTGAATAAAGGAACCAGATTCTGGTATTTAGTTTAAACACTAGTAATTAATATAGAAATTAATTAATGAAATTGAAAATCTAGCAATCGGAAATCTGAACGATTCATAAGTATCCCCAAACATGCAATAGGCTTATACGATAGGGGGTTATGTTTGTTATATATCAGTGTATCTCGACTGAAATGTAGTGGCGTCTCCGCAGTATATTCTCCTAGAAAGGGCTGAAATATAATATAAAACTTCTACAGAAACCTATTTGGTACCATTGTACGTTATTTTAATTTTGTCTGTTGTACATCATGACCAGTCTGGGCCAGGATCTGCTATACCAGAATCTGGCGCCAGAACTGCACGCCAAAGCTGAACCAGCCGGGTGCCAGGCTGCCAACAGATTCTTCTTTTTCTGGCGCCCAGCTGGCGCCAGTCTGCAGTTATCTTACTACTAGGGTATCTGTTTCAAAAATCCTGGCCCTCTACAAATCATTGCATAAGTCAATAAAAAAAAATCGCTTGAAAAAAGGGAAAACATCTTATCAATCTTCATTTTATTAAGAATAAGTACATTATCATTTGATCGCGATGCGTCCATAACTTCCGATGCAAATTTGCAGTGAAGATGGAAAAACGTGGTTAAAAGCACCTTTTGTAACTTGGTCAACTTTAGACCGTTGTATTTCATGGAGAAATGCGTGAATTCTTTTGCGAAAAATCGAGTAGTTACCTTGAAGTTTTATTTATGAGTACATTTTCGAAAAATATGAAAATATTTATAACTTTTTTGTCGGCAGTAAATAAAAGCAAAGGATGCTAACTCAGCTTCTAGTCACGCTGGAAGGCTCTACTGAAGCTTAAAATTTTCCAAAAAAATTAAAAAATTATATGGTGGGTTTTTAAAAACAGTTAATTACATCAGTAGAGAGGTTTGAACTTTTACACATTATAGTTTTCCGTTTTTTTGGGACTGAAGGCACAAAAGAAGTCGATGATACTCTCAGCGGGTTCCAGGGTATCGATGTCCTGCTTGCTCCTTTGTCCTTTTTTTCTTCAACTTACGTACATCTGGTAAAATGTTCCGCGCGGGTCAACCATCTTTGACAATAGTGAAAGGCAACCCAGGTATTGATTACAATTCAGGTCGACTACCGTAAAAAAAAAGAACAGAAAAAAATAATATGCAATAGGGTGTTATTGATGTAATTAACTGTATTTAAAACCCTACCATTGAATTTTTTTGATTTTTTTGGGAAATTTAAAGCCTCAGTAGAGCCTTCCAGCGTAATTAGAAGCTGAGTTAGCATCCTTCGCTTTTATTTACTGCCGACACCAAAGCTATAAATATTTTTGAATTTTTCAAAAATGTACGCATGAATAGAAATCGTTCCTAATCGGTGTACCATTGGTTAACTGATTTCAATTATTTTCTATTGTGTATAGAGGTTATGTTTCCATTCCTAATGTTCTTAATTGTTTTCAATCGGAGCGGCAATTCTAGCGGCGACCGGTGTTTGTTTTCTCTAACAAAAAATAACCTAAAATAGAACAAATTTTTCTTCGCGTCAGTTTTTAAGTGTTTGAAGATTCCTATAGAACTTTTAAATGTATTTTTGCCTGTAATTTTTTATCAAGTCTTATTTTCAGCAATTAAAATTTCAATGGAATTTGTAAGAAAATTGATAAGCAAAACTGATAAAAATGCAGAATTGCACCGAAATCGAGTTGAATTAACTAGCTAACATCTTTTTCAGGTAAAAGATAGGTAATAATACATTTTAAATTACTATAGGAATATTTAAACTATAAAAAATTGGGATTTTTTGGGGTATTTCAACATTCAAGATTTGTTTCTGTCACTACCCGGTTCGAATATTTTTAATTTATTACTTTTTGAGAATATTTTTTTTATATGATAGAAGAAATCCTGTGCACATTATTCCAGGACAAAAAATGTTTAGGGACCATCTCAGAACATTAATTGTAATGAAATTACAAATTTTCTTATTCTAGGCCTGATAATATGTTAAAACAAATTTATTTTTGTTTTATCAATTTTAGGGGTTATTCCTCTATAACTAGCAAATACTTTCTAGGGATGAGAGAATTTTTTAGCTTAAAATTTGTATTTAATTAAAATTGAAAATTCATGTTCAGACCTAATACGGCCTAGCACTCTTAGCTCGCATAAATGATTACGAAACATTTATTTAATTTTTTTAATGAACATATTGCTTAAAATGTGTTGCTTCGAAAAAAGTAAATAAACGTTTTCGAATAATTCCCTCGAGTCGAAAGTGCTGCCATCAAATTGCTACTTCATAAATTCAAAATCCTACTAGCCATTGGCCCGATTGGGAAAGATTGAAACTTTGCAACACTCAATCGTTCCCAATCGTGCACACACAATTAAGAAACACGATTAGAAACCATTCAAATTTCTTTCTATCGTTCCTAATTGTTTTCAATTCATTATTTCTAGAAGGGTCATGACGGGGAATATTGCCGGGGATCTCGTCGGGAATTACAGAGAAATTGCCGACCTTTGCAAGGATCTTACCAGCGCTAAAATGAAATTGGGCTATTTTCGGGTATTTTAAATCAACCAGGCAAGAAGTGGAACGACGATATACTTACATCCTGCAAGGATTCACATCTCTGCCACAAATTACCAAAAATTTCCGGAAAGTTCATTTAATAAAAAAGTTTATGTTAAAGAGTTTTTACCCCTAATAGCATGGAACGTTCCAGGAACGTGTAAAATGTCCGCCGCTTGGAAACGTTCCAGGAACGTTCCACTGAGATCTGAGGGAAACCTTCCTTAATTGTTATTTTTGTCAACAATTATCTCGTAAACCGTAAGAGATAGGCAATATTTATTTACAATAATAACAATAACGGCAATTTCTGTTCCAAAGGTTCCCGCGGAACGTTCCATGCTATTAGGAAAATGACAAGAAACTGTAAATTCAACTATTTGTGAAATCTTTTCTTTAGTTTTGTTTAGTGGGAAAAAAAAATTCTAAGCTCCAGCTTCATAACAAATGGTAAATATTCAGATAAAAATTACGTCTTATGTTAATGAAAAGTTGGTAAAATGGTCTGAAACGCGAAACAACAAAATATGACAGATATTTAATTTAAAAAAGGTTCACGGTTCATGAAAAAATGTCTAAGTTCCGTCATCAAAACCTGCAAATATTCAGAAAAGGTTAGATTGTATGTATGTACAAACAGTGTGTAATAGGGGAAATGCGGCATAGTGAAAACAAATACTTAAAGTTATATTCGACTTAATTTCAGATTTGACTTTAATTAAGAAAACGACTTAATTTAAGTATACAAACTATCTTGAATACAGCACTTACTTATCTAAAATAGAAAATAAGCATTTCCCCGAGTCGAAATTTAAGCCCGCTTTTAGACCTTTAAATTGTAGGACTTAATAGGAGTTAGCAGGGCTTGTAGAGGTCTTAATTTGTATTAGATTAAGCCCTCTTTTAGTCCTCCAAAGTGGAACAAAACTCCATTTTTCCCACTCTCAGGGCTAAAAGAGGGCCTAATTTAATAAAAATGTAGCCCTCTGTAGGTCCGCCTAAGTCCTCTGTTTAGGCCCTGCTGTAGCCCTCGAAATCCTCCAGACGAAAAGTGACGTCACATGAACATTTACCCCAGGACAAACACATGTACACCAAAAGTATAGGGATACATTTTCAAGGTTTCCAGTGACCTTGAAAACCTTGAAAACCTGGAATTCTCCTTGAATTTTTCCTCAACCTTGAAAACCTGGAAAACTCCTTGAATTTTTCACGAGAGCCTTACATTTGAATTTTTTGCTTTTAAAACAGTTATTTTATTGAAATTCGAAGAGTAATTTAAATCTTTTAGTATATTATGAAAGAAACATCTCGTTTAGAAGAAATCTTGCTACTGAAAAGCTTTTATTTATCAAGATATAATTCATCTTTTGTTCATTACAAAACAAATAAAGAAATTTCAGGTATTTCTTGTAGACTTTACCAATTATTTTAAAGATTGCAATGAACAGGCTTTAATATTGTGAATAATTCAATATGTTTTTAATTTCGTCTCCTCTTATATAGAATGTTAAAGTATACATTTTTTGTGATATCTAACTTACAAATGATAACAATTATTACTTGAAAATGTCCATGTTAATTCAGTTTCAGAATTAGAATGAGCCATGGCCATATAAAAGATTTTTCAAGGGTTTTACCACTCGGTTTTTGAGTGTACACCAGATTTCCAAAATGTACAAAATATTTCTAAATATTTAAAAAGATTTCAAAATATGTTAAAATATTTTAAAGCCTTAAAAATATTTCAAGGAATTTTGAACATTTCACAAAGATTTTAGGGTTTTCAAAGACTTAAAAAAGGCGTGTACACCAGATTTCAAAGATTTCTAAGATTTCAAATATTTCACTGATTTTAAATTAGTACAAATGATTTAATCAGGGTGTCTAGCGTCCTGGAAATCCATGAAAACCTGGAAAAATCCTTGAATTTTTCTCTACCTGGAAAAAATCTGGAAAAGTCCTTGAATTTTGCTCATGGTCCTGGAATTTTTATTCCCTTAAAGAAATTTTTTT
>CAKNWT010293980.1:509-11011 GCA_932066315.1 Andricus coriarius | reverse complement strand
TTTTATTTTTTCATTAAATTATATTCTGTAAAAAAATATCGATGATTAACAAACTTTAAAGAATACATTTCGGTCTTATGAAACAATATTTTTTTGCATTCGACAGTTTGGGCCCAAAATAGTGGGGTTCTTAAGGCCCGCACTCCAATCATTTCTTATTCCTTATTAGCGTATTTTCTATAAGAAATATTGATGATTAATAAACTTGAAAGAATACATTTGAGTCTGATGAAAAAATATTTTAATCAATGGACACTTCGGGCCCAAGATATTGGGGTTCTTAGGGCCCATTTTTCAAACATTTCTTATTTCTTATTAACTTATATTCTATAAACAAATATTTGAGTCTTATGAAACAATATTCTCTACAACGTCGGGCCCAAGATAGTGGGGTTCTTGAGGCCCATTTTATAAACATTTCATTTTTCATTAACTTATATTCTATAAACAAATATCGATGATTAACAAACTTGAAGAATAAATTTGGTTCGTATGAAATAACATTTTCTGCATTGGACTCCTCGGGCCCAAGATATTGGGGTTCTTAAGGCCCATTTTTCAAACTTTCCTTATTAGTTTAAATTCTATAACAAATATCAATGATTAAAAATTTGAAAGAATACATTTGAGTCTTATGAAACAAAATTTTCTGCATTGGACACTTTAAGCCCAAAATAGTGGGGTTCTTAAGGCCCATTTTCCAAATATTTCCTCTTTTTATTAAATTATATTCTATAAAAAAAAATATCAATGATTAACAAACTTGAAAGAATATCTTTGGGTCTTATGAAACAATATTTTCCGCATTGGACACGTCGGGCCCAAAATAGTGGGGTTCTTAAGGCCCGTTTTCCAATCATTTCTTATTCCTTATTAGCTTATTTTCTATAACAAATATCGATGATTGACAAAGTTGAAACAATACATTTGGGTCTTATAAAACAATATTTTCTGAATTGCACATGTCGGGCCCAAAGTAATGGAGTTCTTAAGGCCCATTTTTAAACCATTTTCCATTCCGTATCAACTTATGATACAATATTTTCAATTATATTTCATGAGTATAATTAATACTTTCAAAGATTAAACAATATTTTAAAGGTCTTATTGAACAATATTTTCTCCAGCATCGGGCCCAAAATAGTAGGGTTTATGAGGCTTATTTTCCGAACATTTATTTTTTTTATTAACTTATATTCTATAAACAAATATCAATGATTGACAAACTTGAAAGAATACATTTGGGTCTTATGAAACAATATTTTTTGCATTGGACACGACGGGCCCAAAATAGTGGGGTTCTTAAGGCCCACTTTCCAAACATTTCTCATTTCTTATTAACTTATATTCTATAAACAAATATCGATGATCGGCAAAGTTCAAAGAATACATTTGGGTTTTATGAAACAATATTTTCTGCATTGGACACTTTGGGCCCAAAATAATAGGATTCTTAAGGCCCATTTTCCAAAAATTACCTTCTATTTATTAACTTATATTCTATAATAAATATCGATGATTAACAATCTTGAAAGAATACATTTGAGTCTTATGAAACAATATTTTCTGCATTGGATACGTCGGGCCCAAATAATGGGGTTCCTAAGGCCCATTTTCCAAACATTTCCTTTTTTTATTAACTTATATTCCATAAACAAATATCGATGATTGACAAATTTGAAAGAATAGATTTGTGTCTTAGAAAAAAATATTTTCTGCATTGGACACGTCGGGCCCAAGATAGTTGGGTTCTCAAGGCCCATTTTTTAAACATTTCCCATTTCTCATTAACTTATGAAACAATATTTTCAATTATATATTATGATTATAATTAATATTTTCAAAAATTAAACAATATTTTAAAGGTCTTATTGCACAATATTTTCTTCAGCGTCGGGCCCAAAATAGTAGGGTTCATGAGGCTTATTTTCCAAACATTTCCTTTTATTAACTTATATTCTATAAAAAAATATCGATGATCGACAAAGTTCAAAGAATACATTTGGGTTTTATGAAACAATATTTTCTGCATTGGACACTTTGGGCCCAAAATAATGGGGTTCTTAAGGCCCATTTTCCACAAATTTCCTTTTTTTATGAACTCATATACTATAATAAATATCGATGATTAACAAACTTGAAAGAATACATTTGAGTCTTATGAAACAATATTTTCTGCATTGGACACTTCGGGCCCAAATAATGGGGTTCCTAAGGCCCATTTTCCAAACATTTCCTTTTTTTATTAACTTATATTCTATAAACAAATATCGATGATTGACAAACTTGAAAGAATATATTTGGGTCGTACAATATTTCCTGTATTGGACACTTTGGGCCCAAAAAAATTGGGTTCTTAAGGCCCATTTTTTAAACATTTCCCATTTCTTATTGACTTATAAAACAATATTTTCAATTATATTTTATAATTATAATTAATATTTTCAAAAATTGAAGAATACTTTTTACGTTTTATGAAACAATATTTTCTGCAGCGGCGGGCCCAAAATAGTGGGGTTCTTAAGGCCCATTTTCCGAACATTTCCCAAGTCTTATTAGCTTATATCCTATAAACAAATATAGATGATTAACAAACTTGAAAAAAATCATTCGGTACATTTTGAATTATTTTCAAATATTACGATATATTTTCATGAATTATCAACCCAAGAAGATGAATGTTCTACCAAAAATTGAATAGTAACGTTTCCAGTTGAAAAATAATTTTCAACCAAAAAGAGACAAATTTTTAAAAAATATGTAAATTTTCAGCCGAAAAAAGAAATTTTTCAACAAAATAGTTGAATTCTCAACCGAAAAAAAGGATTTTCAACAAAAACGATATTTTTTAAACAAAATTGCTTAAATTTAAAAAAAAATTATTTTCCAACCAACAAGATTAATTTTCTACCAAAAAAGTAGAATATTCGTCAAAACAGATTAATTTTCAGCTAAGAAAGATAACCGTCAACCGAACAGTTCAGTTTTCTACCAAAATAGTTAAATTTTTAACAACAACAAAAAATAAAATTTTCCAAAAATTGTTGCATTTTTCACCAAATAATTCAATTTTCACCTAAAAACGATAAATTTTCCACCAAAATGAAATAGTAAAATCTTTAGTTAAACAAATAATTTTTAAAAAATATTTTAATTTTCAGGCAAAATTGGAATTTCCAACTAAAATGATCAATCTTTAACTGGAATAGTTACATTTTCAGTTAAAAAATGAATTTTCAACCAAGAAACGATTTAAAAAAAAAATAGTTAAATTTGTAGCCAAAGAAATGGATTTTCAGCAGAAAATATCATATATAGAAGGGAAGGAAGTAAAGTAGGGAAAGGCTTAAAAAAATAAAAGGCGAAGAATATCTTGTGAGAAATTTCCCTTAACATCCATGATTTAGAACTTTTTTCTTAATATTGAAAAAAAGTAAAGGAAGAAAGAAAGTAAGAAAAAGGAAATTAGATGAGATAAGAGCAAATAAATGAGAAGAAAGGAAGAAAATAAGGAAAGAAAGGAAAGAAGCGAAAGGCATAAAAAAATAAAAGGGAGAGAATATCTTGTGAGAAAGTTCCCTTAATATCCATGATTTAGAACTTTTTTCTTAATATTGAAAAAAGTGAAGGAAGAAAGAAAGCAAGAAAAAGGAAATTAGATAAGAGCAAATAAATGAGAAGAAAGGAAGAAAATAAGGAAAGGAAGGAAAGAAGGGAAAGATTAAAAAGATGAAAGGAAAAGAGTCTCTTGTGAGAAAGATCCCTTAACATCCATAATTTAGTATTTTTTCTTAATATTGAAAAAAAGTAAAGGGAGAAAGAAAGTAAGAAAAAGGAAATTAGATGAGATAAGAGCAAATAAATGAGAAGCAAGGAAGAAAATAAGGAAAGAAAGGAAAGAAGGGAAAGGCTTTGAATGATAAAAGGGGAAGAATATTTTGTGAGAAATTTCCCTTATCATCCATGATTTAGAACCTTTTTCTTAATATTGAAAAAAGTAAAGGAAGAAAGTAAGAAAAAGTAAATCAGACAAGAGCAAATAAATGAGAAGAAAGGAAGAAAATAAGGAAAGGAAGGAAAGAAGGGAAAGCTTAAAAATATGAAATGGGAAGAGTCCCTTGTGAGAAAGATCCCTTAACATCCTTAATTTTGAATGGGCATGATCGGGTGTCCGACCGTTGTACTTTATTCCGCTTTATTCTAAGGAGGGGAAATGAGAGGAAAATATGGTAGGGGAAATAGGGGAAGCGAAAGGAAATTATTGGAGGAGAAGTAACGGAAAACGAGGGGGAAAAATGAGGGTAAGTGACGGAAAATGAGGGGATAAGTAGAGGAAATGATAGAAGGGGAAGTAGGAGAAATATGGAAAGGGAAAGTAGGGGAAATAAGGAAAGAGTGATGGGAAGTCAAGGGGCAGCGCGTAGGGTAAATTAGGTGACGGGGAGTATGGAGACTGAGGGAAGAGGAGGTAGGTGAGGTGAGGGGAAATTAGGGGAAGTGGGGTGAAAACAGAAGTAGGGAAAAATTTAGAAATGAGGGTGAACAGGATAACGAAGTGAGGGGAAATTAAGGGAGGAGAAATTAGAGGAAATGAGGGGTGAGTAGGGGAAATTATGAAAAGGAATGTAAGGGGAACAGGGGGGTTGTAGGGGAAATAAGTGGACATGATGGAAGGAGGAGTTAGGGGAAGTTAGGGGTGGGAGGTTAGGAAAAGTGAGGGGGAAATTAGTGGTGGGTCAGGAGGGAAATGAGGAAAGGGGTAGTAATGGAGGTGATGGGAAGCTAGGAAAGGGGGAAGGAAAGTAAAGTAAGGCTCAAAAAGCTTTTTTTCTGACTGTTGAAGGAAGTGAAGGAATAAAGAAAAAAAAAAAGAAAATTAGGTGAGATAAGGGAAAATCAATGTAAAGAAAATAAGGGAACGAAAGATAAGGAAAGTATGTAGGGGGAAATGAGAGGAAGTAGTGGAAGTGAAGGGAAATTTGTGCAGGTGAAGTTGGGGAAGTGAGGGGAAATTAAGGAAAATTAGGGGAGGCGAAGTAGAGAAAGGGAAGGAGAATGATGGAAAATTAGGGGAGGAGAATTAAGAGAAGTGAGAGGAGGAAAAATAATGACAGTGAGGGAAAGTAGGGGAAGTGAGGGGAAATAGGGTAAGGGATGGAAATCAAAGGGTGTAGTCAGAGGAGGGGAATGAGGGTTGGGGAGGGGAAAGTCGGGGAATTAGGGGAAGGGAAGGAAAGTGAGGAAAGACTTCAAAAGATGAAAGGGAAAGAATTTCTTGTGAGAAAGATCCTTTAACATCCTTAATTTTTAACTTTTTTCTTATTATTGAAGAAAGGAAAGGAAGAAAGAAAGAAAGAAATAGGGAATTAGATGAGATAAAGCGGAAATAACTGAGGAGAAAAGAAGAAAAAAAGGGGGAAGGAAAGTAGAAGAAGGCTCAAAAAGATGAAAAAGATCCGTTAACGTTCTTAATTTGAACTTTTTTCTGACTGTTGAAGGAAGTGAAGGAATAAAGAAAAAAAAAATTGGGTGAGATAAGGGAAAATAAATGTGAAGAAAATAAGGGAACGAAAGAAAGAAGGGAAAGGCCTGAAAAGATAAAAGGGAAGGAGCCTCTTGTGAGAAAGATCCCTTAACATCCTTAATTTTGAACTTTTTTTCTTATTATTGAAGAAAGGAAAGGATGTAGGGGAAATGAGAGGAAGTAGTGGAAGTGAAGGGAAATTTGTTTAGGTGAAGTAGGGGAAGTGAGGAGAAATTAAGGGAAATTAGGGGAGGGGAAATAGAGCAAGTTAAGAAAAATGATGGAAAATTAGGGGAGGAGAAGTAGGAGAATTGAGAGGAGGAAAAATAATGACAGTGAGGGGAAGTAGGGGAATTAATGGAAAATAAAAGAAAGGGTGGAAATCGAAGGGTGTAGTCAGAGGAGGGGAATGAAGGGTTGGAGATTGGAAAGTCGGGGAATTAGGGGATGGAAAGTATGAAAGGTGGAATTTGAACGATGAGATAAGAGAAAATAAATGAGAAAAAGAACAGAAAAGAAGAAAAGAAGAGAAGGAAGGAAAGTGAGGAAATGCTTCAAAAGATGAAAGGGAAAGAGTTTCTTGTGACAGAGATCTCTTAACATCCTTAAGTTTGAACTCTTATCTCACTGCTGAAGAAAGTAAAGTAAGCAAAAAAGTAAAAAAGGAAACGGAAATTAGAGGAGATAAGGGAAAATAAATTAGAGAAAGAGAGAAGAAAGAAAAGAAAGAAGGGTAGAAAGCAAGGAAAGATAAGAATGGAGGGAAATGTTAAAAAGATGAAAGGAAAAGAATCTCTTGTGAGAAAGATCCCTTAACATCCTTAATTTGGAATGGGCATTTCGATCGGGTGTCCGTCCGTTCTACTTTATTCTAAGGATGGTGAGGGAAATTGAGGGGGTAAGTGGAGGAAATTATGATAGGGGGAGTAGGGGAAATAGGGGAAGGGAAAGTAGCAGAAATAAGGAAAGAGATAGTGATGGAAAGTCAGGGGGCAGCGCGTAGGGTAAATTAGGTGACGGGGAGTATGGAAAATGAAAGAAGAGAATGTAGGTGCAGTGAGGGGAAATGAGGGGTGGAAATTAGGGGAAGTTACGTGAAAAGAGGAGCAGCAGAGGAAATGTTTAGAAATGAGGGTGAACAGGGTGGTAAAGTGAGGGTGAACAGGGTGGTGAAGTGAGGGTGAACAGGGTGGTGAAGTGAGGGGAAATTAGGGGAAGTAGGGTGAAAATATGAGAAGTAGGAAAAATGTTTAGAAATGAGGGTGAACAGGGTGGTGAAGTGAGGGGAAATGAGGGGTGGAAATTAGGGGAAGTGGTGTAAAAAGAGGAGAAGTAGGGAAAATGTTTAGAAATCAGGGTGAACCGGGTGTCGAAGTGAGGGGAAATTAAGGGAGGAGAAATTAGGGAAAATGAGGGGTACGTAGGGGAAATTAGTGGACATGATGAAAGGAGGAATTGGGGGAGGGGAATGAGGAGAGTGCTAGTAATGGAGGTGATGGAAGGCAAGGAAAGGGGGAAGGAAAGTAGGGGAAGGTTCAAAATGATGAAAGGGAAAGAGTCGCTTGTGAAAAGAATCCTTAATTTTGAAATTTTTTCGACTGTTGAAGGAAGTGAAGGAAGAAAGAAAGAACAAGAAAATTGGATGAGATAAGGGGAAATAAATGAGAAGAAAAGAAGAAAATAAGGGAAGGAAGGAAAGAAAGGAAAGGTCTGAAAAGATTTAAGGGAAAGAGCCTCTTGTGAGAAAGATCCCTTAACATTCTTAATTTGGAACTTTTTTCTTATTATTGTAGAAAGGAAAGGAAGAATGAAAAAAAGGAAGAAAAAGGAAACTAGATGAGATAAAGGGTAAATAAATTGGAAGAAAAGAAGGGAAGGAAGGAAAACAGAGAAAAATGAAAGGGAAAGAGTTTCTTGTGAGAAAGATCCCTTAACATCCACAATTTTGAACTTTTTTCTTATATTTGAAGAAAGGAAAGGATGTAGGGTGTAGGTGAAGTAGAGGAAGTAAGGGGAAATTAAGGGAAATTAGGGGAGGGCAAGTAGGGAAAGTGAAGACAAATTATGGAAAATTAGGGGAGGAGAAGTAAGAGAAGTGAGAGGAAAATAGGGGAAGGGGTGGAAAGCGACCGGGTGTAGTCAAAGGAGGGGAATGAGGGTTGGAGAGGAAAAAGTCGGGTAATTAGGGGAAGTAGGGGATGGAAAGTATGAAAGGGGGAACTTGAACGATGAGATAAGAGAAATAAATGAGAAAAAGAGCAGAAAAGAAGAAAAAGAAGGAAACTGAGGAAAGGCTTCAAAAGATGAAAGGGAAAGAGTTTCTTGTGAGAAAGATCACTTAACATCCTTAAGTTAGAACTTTTATCTCACTGCTGAAGAGAGCAAAGGAAGCAAAACAGTAAAAAAGGAAATGGAAATTAGATGAGATAAGGGAAAATAAATGAGAAAAAGAGAAGAAAAGAAGGGAAGAAAGGAAGGAAAGAAGGAAAGAAGGGAACGCAGGGAAAGGTCAAAAAGATGAAAGGGAATGAGTCTCTTGTGAGGAACATCCTTTAGCATCCTTAATTTTGAACTTTTTTCTTACTACTAAAGAAAGGAAAGGAAGAAAGGAAGAAAAAGGAAACTAGATGACATAAAGGGTAAATAAATGAGAAGAAAAAAAGGCCAGGAAGGAAAAAAGAGAAGAATGAAAGGGAAAGAGTTTCTTGTGAAAAAGATCTCTTAACATCCTTAATTTTGAACTCTTTTTCCTATAATTGAAGAAAGGAAAGGATGTAGGGTGTAGGTGAAGTAGGGGAAGTGAGGAGAAATTAAGGGAAATTAGGGGAGGGGAGGGGAAGAAGAGCAAGTGAAGGAAAATGATGGAAAATTAGGGGAAGAGAAGTAAGAGAAGTGAGAGGGGGAAGAATAATGACAGTGAGGGGAAGTAGGGGAATTGAGGGAAAATATGGGAAGGGATGGAAAACGAAGGGGAAAGTGGTGTAATTAGGGGAAGTAGGGGATAGGAAGTATGAAAGGGGGAATTCGAACGATGAGATAAGAGAAATAAATGAGAAAAAGAGCAGAAAAGGAGAAAAAGAAGAAAAAGAAGGAAAGTGAGGAAAGGCTTCAAAAGATGAAAGGGAAAAAGTCTCTTGTGAGAAAGATCACTTAACATCCTTAATTTTGAACTTTTATCTCACTGCTGAAGAAGGTAAAGGAAGCAAACAGTAAAAAAGGAAACGGAAATTAGATGAGATAAGGGAAAATAAATGATAAAAAGAGAAGAAAAGAAGGGAAGAAAGGAAGGAAAGAAGAGAATGGAGGGAAAGGTTAAAAAGATGAAAGGGAAAGAGTCTCTTGTGAGGAACATCCTTTAACATTCTTAATTTGGAACTTTTTTCTTATTATTGCAGAAAGGAGAGGAAGAATGAAAGAAAGGAAGAAAAAGGAAACTAGATGAGATAAAGGGTAGATAAATGAGAAGAAAAGAAGGGAAGGAAGAAAAACAGAGAAGAATGAAAGGGAAAGTATTTCTTGTGAGAAAGTTCCCTGAACATCCTTAATTTTGAACTTTTTTTTCTTATAATTGAAGAAAGGAAAGGATGTAGGGTGTAGGTGAAGTAGAGGAAGTAAGGAGAAATTAGGGGAGGGCAAGTAGGGAAATTGAAGAAAAATTATAGAAAATTAGGGGAGGAGAAGTGAGAGAAGTGAGAGCAGGAAGAATAATGACAGTGAGGGGAAGTAGAGGGATTGAGAGAAAATAGGGGAAGGGGTGGAAAGCGAAGGGTGTAGTCAGAGGAGGGGAATGAGGGTTGGAGAGGGGCAAGTCGGGTAATTAGGGGAAGTAGGGGATGGAAAGTATGAAAGGGGTAATTTGAACGATGAGATAAGAGAAAATAAATGAGAAAAAGAGCATAAAATAAGAAAAGGAAGGAAACTGAGGAAAGGCTTCAAAAGATGAAAGGGAAAGATTTTTTTGTGAGAAAGATCGCTTAACATCCTTAAGTTTGAACTGTTATCTCACTGCTGAAGAAAGTAAAGGAAGCAAAACAGTAAAAAAGGAAACGGAAACTAGATGAGATAAGGGAAAATAAATGAGAAAAAGAGAAGAAAAGAAGGGAAGAAAGGAAGGAAAGAAGGGAACGGAGGGAACGGTTAAAAAGATGAAAGGGAAAGAGTCTCTTGTAAGAAAGATGCTTTAAAATCCTTAATTTTGAACTTTTTTCTTATTATTGAAGAAAGGAAAGCAAGAAAGACAGAAAGGAAGAAAAAGGGAATTAGATGAGATAAAGGGTAAATAAATGAGAAGAAAAGAAGGGAAGAAAGGAAGAAAGGAAGGAAAGAAGGGAAAGGAGGGAAATATTGAAAAGATGAAAGGGAAATAGTCTCTTGTGAGGAAGATCCCTTAACATCCTTAATTTGGAACTTTTTTCTTATTATTGAAGAAAGGAAAGGAAGGAAGAAAGAAAGAAAGGAAGAAAGAGGGAATTAGATGAGATAAAGGGTGAATAAATGAGAAGAAAAAAAGAAAAGAAGGGAAGAAAGGAAGGAAAGAAGGGAAGAAAGGAAGGAAAGAAGGGAAAGGTTAAAAAGATGAAAGGGAAAGAGTTTCTTGTGAGGAAGATCCCTTTGTATTGAAGGTGAATCTTATAAGCGACGTTCACCGTTTTACTTTCCGTATTTATCGACTCACTTTCTTAGTTATGCGAATGTCCGAACGACCAAGAAGTACCGGGATAACGTTAGCGCAAACGGTACAGCCCGTGAACTGTTATCCTCTCGACGGGACGGCCAGACGGACCACTGGCCCAGCCAAGGCCCCTCAGTTCAGTTAATAATCCTCTTTCGGGAAGAGGTCACTCTTTAGAGTCCAAATCAACAAATCTTTCTTATCAGCCAGTTTAATTATTTATTTAACCAAAATTTAAACAATTAAAAGTTAATAAATGTGATCAGTGATTAAAAATAGTGTCAAACAGGAAAATTAATTGGGTCC
>CAKNWT010293972.1:0-14040 GCA_932066315.1 Andricus coriarius | reverse complement strand
TGGTGAGCGAGCGGGCACACAGCAAAAGGCTGTCACCGCTCAAGACACATGACGAAAATAATTTTTAAAATATAATCTCCTTAAAACACAAGTTTCAGTGTTACATTTGAGCCGTACATTTTTTCTCAAAAACCTGACCTGATTCGGATTAAGCGGCCATACAAACATATCTATGGTGGTCTGGTTCACTGTACATTTGTATTTGTATTTATTTTGTATTTATTCATGAAAAGTTCCTAGGGCTAGATAGCCCTATAAGGAACAGATGATACATATTACAATTCGAAAGTAATGGTGATCGATATAACGATTAAAATAAAAAATAGGTATTCAACATAAGTGATGAAGCAAACTAAGGTGCACATAAGTAGATGTGGTCTATTACCAGTAATATTGTAAATGTACATACGCAAATATACACGTTTAAAAGTAAATACATTCATGTGCGTACTTATATATGTATTAAACTCAAGGATTAAATGTTACCAATGTGTAATTTCGAGGGTAGGATTTGATATGTTAAATAAGAAACCAACAAGGAGTTTTCTAAATTGAAATTGTGAAGGTGCATTTCTAATGCTTATAGGTAGTTTATTCCAAAGGCGAGCCCCACGAATAACAAACGACGTTGATCTTTGTCAATAGAATGGAAGAGATTAAGAAGATAGTGTGGAGCTTCATTACTGAATAGGCTATAAAGCAGGTTACCCATGAAAAATTTTCTTCTTTTAGCAACGTTAAGAAATCCTGCTCTTTCTCTATACTGAGTAATATGTTCGCTTTTTGGGATGTTATAGATGAACCGAATGCAAGCATTAAGCGTACGTTCAAGCTTCGCATTCAGTTCATCAGTAACATCATCATATACAACACAGCTGTAGTCAAAGAAAGGAAGGATGAGGCTTTTAATTAGAAGGATACGCGTTGGAGTTAGAAGTGATTCTTTATTCCTGTTAAGCTGTTGGAGGACTCTAAAGGTTTTCCTCGAGATATCCGCAACTTGTTCATTCCAAGTAAGAGAGCGATTAAAGATATAGCCTAAATCTTTCACAGAATCCACAAAGGGGATAAGACGCCCATCGATCAAGAGAGGAGGCAAGGTTGCAATTGTTGCAAGTGAAGGAGAGGAAGAAGGTCCTATGATTATAGCCTTAGTTTTAGCAGGGTTAAGAGTGAGACCATTTGTCGAGGCCCACTGCACCACCAAATTAATATCCTCCTGTACCTTTTGAAGCAAGCTCTTAAGAGTGGCAATAGGCCCAGAAAGGTAAAGCCTAAAGTCGTCAGCATATTTGTGATGGTTGCAATGACGAAGTTCACTACCAAGTTCAGAGGTATAAATATTAAACAAAGTGGGCGCAAGCGTGGATCCCTGAGGGACACCACTCTTGACCTCCCCACAATCAGAACGCTCGTCATTGCTGATTTGTACTCTTTCAGAACGATTACTAAGATAAGATTCAAACCATTTGACAGCCATATTTGAGAGGTGAAGTGATTTGAGTCTATTCAATAGTAAATTATGGTTAACTGTATCAAACGCCTTAGAAAAGTCAAAAAGGACAACAACAGTTATTTCCCTTCTATCAATCGCCATTTTAAGGTCAGAAGTTACTTTAAGTGTAGCTGTAAGTGTACTATGCCTGTACATGACACTTTTACTTTTTTGTGGGCCTGTGCAGTCAATCAGTTTTTATACAACTTACCCGTACTTTTCTCATTGAACTTTCTCCTTCGAGATCCCGGAAGTCTTCGCATATCTGAGATTTTAGAATTTATAATACGGCCGATCTTGTCTATAAGCAATCCGATTGTTACCTCATTGGTTCCAAGATCCTTCAGGTAAAAACGCGAAATGTCTGTAAATAAATGTAATACCAATGGCCTGCTCACGTTTAACTTAAAGTCTTTTCCACTGCTGAATTATATAATATGTATATTTACCGTGAATCACTGCATCATAACAAAGAGGCGGCATATAAATTCCTCTGCCGAGATGTATCTGTAAGTTTGAAAAATAAAGTAACGAGGGCTTGGTACAGATTATTTTTTATGTTTTACGAAACAAAATATGTACGCACGTGCTTATCAGATTGTCTGATGAACCCTACGGTGGGCCATTCATTTTTGATGTTAGGTTTGATTCTTTCAATTCAGCTTTCAACATCTAGAAAATAATGATAAACGTAATCGTTCAGTGTAAAGTAGGTAAAAAAATTCATTTCAAATTACACAGGCCTACAAGGTTTTCCCCACTGAAATTTGCAGGTGTTCTCTGAATTAATTTTTTGTGCTGAATCCGAATCTGACAGCAGAATTGGTCTAGCATGTCAGAATTTTGAGATATTCTAACCTAAAAGTGTAAAAAAGGACGTTTTTTTTAGCATTTTTAGACGAAAATAACTTCGAAACGCGATGATATTCGTCAATTTTGCCAACAGATTCGGATTCCTCATGAAAAAATCTATGGAAGTGCACATACATGATTTCTGATACGGTCAAATATTTACAAATGTAGGACCTTTTACATCGACAAATTATGGCGGCCCAACAAAAAGTTCGTTACAATTGTCTGATTAAACGTTTGGTGCTTAGGTACCTCTAAAAATCGAATTTGTTCATATAAAAGGTCCACACTTGTAAATATTTGACCATATCAGAAATCATGTATGTGCATTTCAGTTGATTTTTTCATGCGGAACGTGCTAGACAAATTCTGTTACTACATTTGGTTTCAGCGCGAAAAATTAGGTGAGAAGATACCTTCTGATCTCAGCGAGGAAACAAAAGTCTCATTTGTGTAGGCCTGTGTTGTCGAAGATACTTTAAAAATTGAAAATACTTCTTTCTTAACGTAAGAAACATTTGTAAACTTTAAAAACAATTGAAAAGTCGGAAAAGATATTGTTTATACCTTTACTGTGCTTAAAATGATCAAGAATTTCCCTTTGAAGTTCGATGTTTAAAGCATAACTTTCCTCGTGCCATGTTCCGGTTTAAAAGTAAACTTATTTCTTAAAAATTCAAATTTTTAGCTCAAAAACTTATTTACTTTGTTTAAAATTCGTCTTTTGTAGTTGAGATCAAGTGGTTAAATTTTTGATATCTATCTGAAAGTCTTAACAAATAATTGAAGCATTTGTGAAATATTTTAAATCTATCCGAAATATTTGAAATCTTTGAAATCTTTGGGAAATGATTCAAATCTTTATGAAATATTTTAAATCTCTTCGAAATCTTTTAAATCTATCCGAAATCTTTGACAAATCTTTGAAATCTTTGGGAAACCATTTAAATCTTTGTTTAATCTCTGAAATCTATCTGAAAACTTGGTGAAGTAATTGAAGTATTTGTAAAGTTTTTTAAATTTATCCCAAATCATTTGAAATATTTGGGATATCATTGAAATCTTTATCCAATCTTTGAAATATTTGGAAATCTGTGTGAAATCCTTGGGAAGTCATTTATGTCTTTGTGAAATCTTTTAAATCTATCCGAAACCTTTGCCAAATCTTTAAAATCTTTGTGAAATCTTTAGGAAATCATTTAAATCTTTGTTCATTCTTTGAAATCTATCTGAAAGTTTCGTGAAATAATTAAAATATTTGTGAAATCTTTTAAATCTATCCGAAATCTTTGTGAAATCTTTTAAATATATCCGAAATCTTTGTCAAATATTTGAATGCTTTGTAAAATCTTTAAAATATTTGGGAGATTATTGAAATCTTTGTGAAATCTGTGGAAAACTTTGTAAAATCTTTTTGAGACCTTCGGAAATCTTTGCGAAATATTTGAAATATTTGTGAAATTATTGAAATCTTTGTGAAATCTTTAAGGTATCATTGAAATATTTGTGAAATCTATTGAAACGAAGTTACAATCGGAAACCTAAGAGAACCAACTCTGGCTCACACTTTTCACAACATTTTCCGAAGGACACCGATTATTCACGAATATTCGGAGGTTTCCCCTCTCACCCGCCTCAGAAGGAACGAAGACGAATCAGCTCGAATTTCAGTTTACCCAATTTAGCGCATACTGACCGGTCAGGTCATACGTCCTCCCCAATACCCGTTACGACCGGTTATCTCTGATCAGAGTTTGTCTCGCGAGTGCCCAGTAGGAATTTGTGACAGCGATTTCCCAATCTCTGAGGGGTCCAGGACATTTACCAGTCCTACTGACATCGGGAAGCTACTTCAAGAGTGTGTCCGGATAACGATCTTCGACGGGTCTCGGTCCGATTGTCTCATCAACGGTAGGACCACCAATAAAGCTTACTCATTATATTTTACATCGGTATTTTTACTGACTCCACCAGCTCTCAGTATTCTTAAATCCTTAACCCTTCCTTAATAATAACCACCCTGCTGTACTATATAAAATCTATCCGAAATCTTTGAAATCTTTATGATATCATTTGGAAATCATTGAAGTCTTTGTAAAATCTTTGTGCAATCTTTATGAAATATATGGCAATATGAATTTTATACCTTTATTAATGATTTATTATTTACTATTTATTACTTATCATTCATGCTAAATTTCTACATAGTATAATATGTACAAATTGTACCATTGAATATTATAAGTCGATGCATCTGGCCCCCTCTAGAAAAAAAGGCTCCACCGCTTCTAATTAGGGCTAGACATAAGCCTCAACAGCAGTTCGTAGATTAGTTAATGACATATGAAGTAAATCAAGCGACGCATTAGATTTAACAATATTATTTGTCACCACACACATTTTATTTATAGGCGTTTGAACGAAGTTTCTGGCGTAGTATGATAGAGTTTTTGAACGAGAATCATATTGGGCTACTGCCCATGGAATTTGTGATAATAAATGTGGACAGTCGATATAACCCTGTATTAATTTTAGAAAGAACATCATAGTTTGTACATTTCTACGATCTTTCAATGTACACATATGAAACTTATCACAGAGCTTACTATAATCTGATCCCGGGGGCAGAGCTTGGCCATTAACATACCAGCTAAGAAATTTAAAGAATATCTTTTGACATGTATCATTAGAGTCACGGAGGTGTTTCAAAGATGGTTGCCAAATTACAGTTCTGTATTCTAGTTTAGATCATACAATCGTATAGAATAAAGTCTTAATCGTAAGGGGATTTTTGAACGAACGCCACGACCTGATTAGAAATCATAAGACCCTATTTGCTTCTCTGATTACGTAATCAATGTGAATGCTGAAACGTAGGGAGTCATCAACTATGCTACCCAGATCTCGCGTAAACTTTACCCTTTCTTGAACGCGAACCCTCAATCTCATACTGGAAATAAACAGGTATGGCTTTACGCGCAAATTACATTATTTTACATTTTAAGGCATTGATATCAAGTGAGTTTTTAGCGCACCACTTAATAAATAAGTCGAGTTTCTTTTGCAATATTATGCAATCCCTTACATTATCAATAGGTTCTAAAAGTTTAGCATTATCAACATAGAAAAGAATAGATACACTAAGCACTGTCTCAACACACACACACACACATTTATCCCTTGAAATCTTTGTGAAATCTTTGGGAAATCCTTTCTGCCTTTGTGAAATATTTTTAATCTTATACATGTCGGTGTAAGCAGTGGACCAAAGCTAGAGCCCTGATGGACCCCCGAGGTAGGGATAAAAGGCGCTGATGAATGTCCGTTGTATTGCACTACGTGCTCTCAGCCAACTGAGTAAGAATTTAGTAGTTTTTGAATTTTACCAGGCACGCCAAGATCTTTTATTCCTTCAAGGGTAAGAATATGAATTATGCAGTCAAAGGCCTTGGACATGTCCTTGTATATGACGTCTACTTGGTAATGTTTTGTCAAAAAATTTGCAACGAATTGTACTGAAGACAACAAGTTCAAAGTTGTGGATCGTCTTGAGACATATTAATGCTGAGAAGTGGATAAGACTGGTGTGACATAAGGCCAGATAAGATCACACAATGACATCTCCAAAACCTTTGAAAAATTTGGCAGAATGGCAATTGGTCTGTAATTTGTAACCTCTGATCTATTTTCTTTTTTAAAGACTGGACATATGCGCGACTTCTTCCAAAGATCAGGAAATACTCCAGTTGATAATGCAAGGTTAGAAAGAAAATGAATCGGATTGATTAGGAAATTCGCACATTTTCTTATTAGACTTCCAGGAATTAGGTCAGTGCCGGCAGTGAGCTTGTTTGTTAATTGGCACATATTTGACAATAATTGTTGTTTGGGTATTTGGAAGCTATCTCCAAGGTAGATTCGCAGATTAGTAGGATTACATACGCCTGATATAGATGAGTTGTAAACGCTATTAAACAAATGCGCGAAGGAATCTGCAATGGCTTGAGGAGTAGAGAGATCAGTGTCTTCGTACTGCATTATTCCCGGAGTTCTAGATGTTCTAGTTAAATTATTCATGTGCGACCAAAATGTAGAAGGTGAGTTTATAAATTATTTTTAATATTCGATTGATAATGTGCGTACAGTATACGGGCATTGGACTTAGTAGCTGTTCTAAGTTCTATAACTTCTGTATTTTTCTTTTAGTTTCAAGTCGAAGATAGGTTGCCTAATAAACCAGGATGGATATTGATTAGTATATTGTGACGAAGAACAACTACCAATCTGCCTGTCCATAATTTCATATACTATAGTGTAAAATTTGTCTAGAGCTACATAAACGTTATTCTCTAAATATAAAGTTGATCAATCAACCATAGCAATGCTAGAAGCGACACTAGAAAAATCATTGTTTTAGAACCTATAGCGTTTAGCAGCTTGTTTCAAGGGCATTATATGCCTTGAAGATAATTGAGGTAAGTGAGATTCAAAGCACAAGAATAGGGGAGGGTGATACTTGCATACAGGCAGAATGGGTATATCACTAGAGGACACTTCGCAGGGAAAAGTTGCCAGAACAAGATCGAAGTATCTGTAATTGATGTTATGCACATCATCATATTGTGTCAGATTGTGAAGTTCCTGAAATGCAACACACAATGCTGATTTTCTATCTGGGATCCCCATGGTAACATAATTTTTAAGATTAGGCATCTTAAAATCGCGAAGAATTAATGCTTTACAATTTCAGATGGGATATAGGGATGACGTGGCCTCAAAGAAAGAATCTATTTCCTGAACTGTAGTATCAGGAGTGATATATGTAGCTATTAGAATAAACGGAATATCCTTTGAGAGCTTTAATAGCCACTATATTAATTTTAGGCACGCCACTTATTATAGAGCTTACATCTATTGAACCGGTAACAATTCTTAACGTTGCGGCTATAAGTACACCCCCACCACTTATATCCAGCCTGTCATCTCTGTAGACGCTAGCAAAATTTAAATCAAATAATTTCGCAGAGTGTACCTAAGGTTTCAGCCAAGTTTTGGAAAAGATTAAAAAGTCGTATATTGGGTGTGGAGGTCCAGAGGTCTGTGGATTTTTACTAATTCTATATAATTTGTTGATGCTCGAGTTGTGATTATGATCAATATTTTTGAGATAGTTATTAATAATATCACTTAGTTTAGTCACTGTCTGGGAGGTATCAGAGGAGTTTTTAGCTTCAGGGCTACCAGACAAAATTAAATTTTTCTTCCATTCCATCCTGTCTAACATCTCCACAATACAGCGCGAGTAGGCTTTATTGTCAACGGTCTTGTTTTCGAGTTCCTGGACTTTGACTTCCAGGGTGTCGATGCGTTCATGCGCAAGATCCAGGTTGCCGCCCAGAGTATTGAGTTTGGACGATATAGCATCTGTCGAGTCCTTGAGCTCGGCAGAGATAGAGGCTCTATGATTTTCGAGGAGGGAGTTTTCGAGGAGGAATGAGTAACTTCTCTACGTCAGATTTAGTCACTGGAGTGGCTTCAGCAGAATCCGGTTGTATAGCGTTTGGAAAGATAGGAGAATTGGACCTAGGTTTGTAGTTGCAACATTTTCTTTTTCGTGTTTTGACTAGTAGTCAGGTCGATGCATCTAGGACGGTAATGCATACCACAGGGACAAACAAAGGAATCTCCATGTATTCCCGAGGTGCACCGTTTCCAGGTTAGGATTAAATCACATTTCACGAGAAACCACTTGTCGAAGGGGTAACGAAATAGATAGACTATACGAAAGATAGAATTTCGTATAAATGTCCAAACGTCAATAAATCAATCGTTTATAACTTTATCCGTAATAGGCATAAAACAGAAGTGAGGTTATGTTGTCGAAATAAAACGAAGCATCCCATCAACCACGAAGTACTACAAGGAGATCGCACAACATGTATTTCACCCGGCGCCATTTCGTGATCGCCTGTCCTGCGGTTTTCTCCATACTGAGATTTCTTCCCAGATGAGAGCGCCTCTTCAGAGAAAATTTGTAACATAATTGTCTTCTGCTACTATAGGAATCGTAATTCCTCAATTTTCCACTTGAGCCGCTCTCATCTGGGAAGAAATAAAAATCCGAGGACAGGCGATTGCGGTTATGGGCTGTTTCCCACATTCTCCGCCTCAGGCGTGCGGTCTCCTTGTAGTACTTCGTGCCATCAACCCTACAGAGCATCAAGCAGACAATGTATTTGTTTAATACACTCGTAAATATATAAACTAGTACCAGTCACTATTATTTTCATATAAAAGTTTTATAATTCTGAATAAAGTATGAATTTTGTGCAGCGATATAATCGGAGCACATGCTGTGCATGCGCCTTCGTCTGCCAAATTCTGATGTGCGCTGCTCAGCCTGATCGCGGTAATACCTTACCATGCCATTAATTGCCGGTAATAGTGGTAAAAAGGGATTCTGAAAAATAAAGGGGTTTATAAACTAATTGTTATTAATGGTTAATATACAGAATTTTAATAGAATTTCATTATATAAAAGCAAAATTACATGAAAGAAAATATTTTGTTTCTGTTGCAAACTTATTTCAAGGAAAATCACTTTATCAGTAGCAAAGATATTTTGTCGGGAGCCAATCTTAATGATTAATTATTAATTAATGATTAATAAATAATGATAAATCAGTAGCAATGCCAAATTTAGTTACTAATGATTTATTTATTTATCCAACAGTCATAGACTAATTACAGGATAACCTATCTTGAGAATTAAGTAAGAATAGTAATAATAATAATCGCAGGTAAATAAGCTTAGAACTAATTAGTTATATTATTGAAATATTTGTGAAATCTTTGGGAAATCATTGAAGTCTTTGTTAAGTATTTTCAATCTGTCTGAAATCTTTGGAAATCTTTGAGAAATCATTTAAATGTTTGTGCAATCTTTGAAATCTTTGTGAAATCTTTCACAAAAGTAATTTACACAAAAGTCGCATGCATTTTAGTAACGCAAATAGTCACTTCCGCTCCGCCATTTTGTTTTTTCAACATTTTGATTCGAGATTTGAAATCAGCATTTGTCTAATTTTTCGATTTCTCATGTAATTCTGCCCAATGTGTGTCGGCGTTCTAGTCTATTCATTTGGGGTGGTTACATGGACATTCAGAAGAGCAGGCACATTATTTCGTCCTCTCCTGAAAAAGCTCAGGAATCACGAGATAATTAGCAAAGGAGTGTTCCTTTACAAAGACTCGGAGAAGACGGCCGATAGCCTTGGCCCCTGGATCTTAACATCAGAGGAGAGAAAAGTGCCATCTAGATTCATCTGGATGCCTCACTTCTAAAAACCCAAGCGAAGATAGCAGAAATCAAAATTTCCTCGAACAGCTCCTCGACAAGAAAATGCACGGAAACTTTTACAGAAATGTAGACGATCATTCCGTATACCGTAGCCGCATTTTACACCAAGAAATTCGCAGCGATAGGTGCAGTGCATGTCATGCACATCCTGAGTACCTAGAACACAAACTATCCAGGTGTCCCACTTTCATGGGAACGACGTTTCTCCACAGATACAACGCGGCATTAAGAGTGCTTTATTACTATCTTTGTCGCGCTTACGATATTGGCCGCGACCCTGCCCTGCCAAACGCTACAAGGTAGATAGTGTAAATTGCCCAGAACGAAAAATGCCTAATTTTCTGAAACTATAAGTTTCGGAAGGCAGTATATATTCCACACCCGTAACCTGAAATCGTTCTCCAGATCTTCGAGAAACGAACTATATTCGTGATCGAATTCTCGGCTCCGGCCGACTACAACATCACAGTCAAGGAGAAAGAAACGGAGGAGAGGTATCAAGGCCTTAGAAGGGAACTGCCACAATTGTTCTTAGGATATTCGGTTAACATGATTGCCCGTGTATCAGTACTCTCGGAAGTACGAATCTATGGCTGGTTCGTAATCTCGAATCGATACCTGAGTGCCAAAAACATGCCAAGGCTATTGAGAAATGAATGCAGAGCTATCATTCTTGGGTCGCTTAGTGTCTTCAAGATACACAAGGGTTTTGCCAGCCTGTCGCTGTGACTTCGTCGTGCCTTGTGACCACGCCTCTCATTTAGAATTTTAGAAGAACGGCTTAGGATGTATAAGCGTGGAATGGACGAATTTATGTGCAACCTCTTCTGCATATGCATGATCTTACGCCTTTCGATGTCGAGGGACGTGAGCTCGTGTTTCGTCCATGGAACCACCCCAAACAAATAGAGTAGAACCCCGCCAGATTAGCAGAGCAAATCTGTCGCAGTAGATGCGTGTATCTGCTTCGGAAAGCCTCATTCACGGATATTATATCCTGAATGCAGCTCTCGGTCACCCCTAGGCATAGATAGGTCTCTCCAGCATCAAGGTGTCTAATTTTACTCATATACATACCAATCTCTCTTGTGTAAGCCTCGACGACCCTTAAATCACTCTAAAGCTGGCTTACACTAGAAGAATAGATCTTCAGGCCATCCATATAAAATACATGAGTGACCTTATGCTCGCGCTGGTTAGTCTCGGCGCAGAGGTACCCTGGAGCATTACGTAGTGTGAAATATAGTGCCAGAAGAGTGATGCAAAAGAGGAAAGGGCTCATGGTGTCGCCTTGAAAGACTCGCCACTGGAAGGTGACGCTGTGCGTTATCACACGATGTTTTCTAGATGAGATAGTAAATCTGGTTTTTCAGCGAGGCATCAATCTCTCTATGCACCTCTATATGTGTGGAAGAACCTTTAAGCTTTCCAACAGACAGATGATGAGTCTATGAGAGGTTCAATCTAAAGCTTTCCGACAGGCAATCCATCGGCAGGCAGCGTGTTCAAACAAGTTATTGGCCTGTAATTTCTTGGGTTGGACAAGTCGCCTTTCTTCGGTAGGAGTACAGTTCGTCCTAACACCAGCCACGGCGGAATGGGCGTTTCCGACTTTGAATATGAGGTGAAGATGCGGGCCAGATGTTGGTGTGTATAGAAGAAGTAGCAGTGACTGATAAACATTCTTCCTCAGATATTATGATGTTGTCGCAAAATTCCTTGAAGCGGATGATATTCTCAGTGTCTTCCTTCAATTTCAGTGGTTGCATCTCGTAAGCCTCGCTCCAAAAAGTCTCGACTTCGTCAGGCTTGGGCGGATTTTTGACAAAAACAGGGAGATCGCTGTAGAGACGCGACGGGTCAGCGAAAAATTGTTGATTCTCCCTGACCGACCCCTCCCTCTTCTGTATTCTCCTCCTTGCATGAGATAACACCCGTACTTTGTCAACAATGTGCTGCTTGATTTTCAGCAGCTTTCAGTTCTTCAGCGTGTGATCGTAGATTCCCAGTTCGTGGGCGAACTTTCAGACCCTTTTCGTAACAGCCTACCAGATGTTATGTAGTCAATCACACACTGAAAACGGGATGCATTCTGTCTTGCCTCGACAATCTTCTTGTTCAGTTGATGCAAGTGTCTTTTGGTCTTTTGATCCATCGTCTGCTTTAACCTTCGATTTAAATCAGCCAAAGCTCTAGTCGAACCATAAACTAAACAATTGATGGTTCAGAGGTCGGACTCCTGGCAGATATTCTCATAAAGAGAGGCATCCGTTTCAGCCAGATCTTGAGGCTTAGGAACAACCTGGATGTTAATTTTTCTCGTTGTCCTTGCGTTTGAGGAAGCGCTCGGCGTTCATATCCAAGTTTTCTAGAGGTAGGCAGTTTGATTTCGCAAAGACTGTTGCGAAACGTGCTTAAACTCTGAGTGTTTCTTACACCTGAGAGTGTGCATATCAGGGTGGTCCAAAAAACGCTTTTCACTCTAGAGGGCAAGCCACCCCCCCCCCCACCACCACCAGTTTTCCTTTCCGGAGAAAAAAAGTCCCTAATTTTGTTTTTTCGAAATTCGAATATTAACACGTGCCACCGGGCACTTCAAATCAAATGATGTACCTATTTCATGTACCTATGAAATAAAACAATACTAATAACTTTAATTTCAACCCACCCTTACCCCCCACAGCGCCCCAAATATGACCAAAAAAAAAACTACATTTTTACGTATTATTGTCACTTTTTAGCAATTTCCGTCGTCTTTTTAATACAAATTACTAATGGATAATTTGAATATTTCACATGAATTTTTAAACTATTTTTAATTGTTTAAACAAATGTAACTTACTTAAACAATTATATATTCCCAAAAAATGTAAAAAATAATCGTATTTTCTGATAATTTTGATACATATCTTTTAATTGTTTAAATAAATATAATTTGTTTAAACAATTTGTTTTCGTTCAAGCAGTTTTCTATTAAAAAATGTGTATCAGTAATATAAAATATTACACATAGAATTATTTTCGTAAATATATTTTTTGTGTCTTCCAGTATGACAGATTGATATTCATAAGACTTTCAAATGCTATAATGAAATATAATCTAAATCCATTTTATATGCAGTCTAATTAAAACGCTGATCACAAAATATTATTTTTTGCCCGAAGACAATGTTTTCTTTCTGATATCTGGAAACTGTTTTCTATAATTTTATACTACTTTCAGTAAGTACTGTTTTTGGTTAACCAATCAAATGCTCCGTAGGGATTCGTAAAATCACCTCAATGTTTAAAAGGTCTTTGAGCAGCAAATTTGAAACAAATTAAACGTGCATGTGTGAATTACAGAAATAACTTGAAAACAGCCTTATAAATAATCGTACAAAGCTAAAACGAAAATCAGCGACACGTTTTAATATTTATAACTAGTATGAAGCTGTAAAAAAGCAATCTGTTGAAACTTGAATCATAATTGGCATTAGTGAATGTGCTTTTTTTAATATAATTATGATAAAGATTGTAAAAATATGAAGCAAGCAATAATAAATACTCTTTTATCATTCAAAATTAAATATGATTTTTATGATTTATTCAATAATGCGCTTAAAAAGATGTAAACCATCCATACTCAATTTGAAGAAAAATAATAATAATTAATTGTGTAAACAATAACATAAAGTTCTTAGGAGAATTGATTACTCCTCGAAATCATTCAATATTATGTTTAATTCAGAAAATACGATTTTAAAAGTATTTTTGGAAAATTAATTGCTTAAACAAATATTTATTTAAACCGAGTGGTCAACAACTCGTCAAGTCAGGTGTACACCTTTGCTGAAGTCACTTGCGTGAAGTCACTTGAATTCACATCAAGTCACTGAAATCACTTGAAGTCAGTGTAAACTTTATCGGTCGAGTTGTGAACCCCTCGGTTGAACAATAAAAAAATGGTTAATATGTTCTTCCTATACACTATACAGTCAGAAAAATAATTATATGTATTTAATTTAATTTAATTTTTTTTAATTTATCGAAAGAAACTGCTTAAGCAAATCAAAATTGTTTGAATAAATAGGAATTCATTAAAATGAATTAAAAGAAATGTATCGAAATTATATAATTATTCAACAAGAAGTAGCTTAGGATACCAATTTGAGGAAAAACTGGACATCTCTGGGTCAATGTTGAGAAGTTTTGAGAATAAACAATAAGTAATTGTTTAAATAGTTACATAATGTTTTCAAAAAAATTTTACTTGCCGAACAATGATCAACTATTTCATTTCAATCAGAAAATACGATTATTTTTTACATTTTTTGGGAATAAGTAATTGTTT
>CAKNWT010293957.1:1020-13534 GCA_932066315.1 Andricus coriarius | reverse complement strand
ATAAAAAAGCGGTGCCAAATAAAAAAGCGGTGCCAAATAAAAAAGCGATACCAAATAAAAAAGCGGTGCCAAATAAGAAAGCGGTGCCAAATAAAACATTGATGACAACTAACACATTGATCATAAATAAAATAGCGGTGCCAAATAAAAAATTGATAACAAATAAACAATTATAAATAATTTAATGGAAACTTCAGAATTGCTTTTGAGGAAAGCAATTTATTCTTCATGTTTTAAATTTTTCGATGATAAGAAACTTTTCTAATTTACTTATTTTATTTTGTAATTGGCACACCATATGTTAAATTCTTATCGAAAGATGTGAAACAGATTTAAAAAAATTATTCTTTTCGTTAAAAATGAGTTAAATATTTGCATTGAATTATGTACAATGATGGTAACAACGTAAAGCGGAATAATACTAGGCGTATAAAAATTTAATGCATGTATTTTCAAGGCAGTGAGAATTTAAAAACAACAAAATGTTAACCATATAACCAAATAACCAAATAACCAACAAAATGTCCGATTTTTAATTTTTTTAAATTTGTTGATTAAAAAGATACAAATTAGGCTAGAGAGCGTATTTAGTTTTGGAAACCACTTTTCCCCTTATACGATGAATCACCCTAATGTACAATTTCATATTTATTGTTAATAAACAATTGATTTAAAGACACCAACATAATAAGTTATAATTTCTAGAATTTAATACCCTTTCGAAATATTTTTTGGAAAACTCACTCAACAGACCGAATTTCAAAAAATTTTTATTTCGAAAAATACTTATCTTGAATTCTTTTTTAAAGAATACATACATAAAGAAGATGTTCTCTGAAAAACAGTTTGTTACATAGAAAAACATTTTATTAGATATAAAAAGCGCATCTTGTTTTTGATGACGCCATAGACTGCTATGATTTGGAAAAACACCGTTAACTGCAAAAAATCGAAAAATAAGTTCTTGATACCGGTGGAGTCGTGAAAAAACATACTCCTTAGGGTGCCAATTTAAAATGCAATATTTTTTTATTAACTTCTTAGCCAATAAATATGTACAGTTTGACGAAAAAAAGCCCTCGTATTTTTTGCTTTTTTTATATAAAATTTTCTTGAGCTCCCGCAAGACGTTTAAAGTTCTAGGTGCGCTAAATATTGTTTTAGCTTTAAAAGAAAAAACACGTGGTTATTTATTCGTTTTAAGAAAAAATGCTATATGGTGAGACTTTGAAAATTTATTAAATTGGCTCACATACGACACTTAAGTAAGCTAAGTTTCATAAATTCATTGGGTCTTACCCCCTGAAATTATTCTTCAAATGACAACAAAATTCCCACATTCTTTATTTTACGAAAAAAAGTATCTCAGTTCCCGCTCAAGGCGATTGAAGATGAAAAATGTCGTTATGTCATTTTCTCTCTTCAAATATGGCCTGTGGTAAAAGAATAAATATGTTAAAGATATTTAATTTTTTTACAAGGAACATTTTTTAATAACAGATTGTTTCTCTCAAACCCTTCTATCGAACAGTACATCAATTAAATGTCAGGAAAATAACATTTTTCACCTTTTAGCTGAACTGAGGGTTCAAGTGGAAAAGAAATGCGACAAAAGCATTTTACTTTCTTCTAAACAACATTTTTTGTTATAACACTTTCGCCTGAAACCCTTCTTTTGAACAGTACATCACTTAAATGTCAAGAAAATGGCATTTTTCACTTATGTAGCTGAACTGAAGGTTCAAGAGGAAAAACAAGCACGACAGAAATATTTTACTTGTTCATAAACAACATTTTTTGTTTACAACACTTTCGCCTCAAACACTTTTCTTAGTCAATAGTCTACTTACAATTTACATGTAAAGTAAAAATATTTTTAAAAAGAATATAATATAACTTAAAAGAAAGATGCGCATAAAATAAACAAATTTTATCTGAAACATTACATCGAAAGAAGGGTTTTAGGTGAAAGTTTTATGAACAAAAAATATCGTTTATAAAAAAGAAAAATGTTTTATTCACGTTCATTTTTTGTCTGGAATACGCAGTTCAGCTAGAAAAGTTGAAACTGTCATTTTACTGGCATTTAAGTGGTCTATTTAGGTGATGTACTGTTCGAAAGAACGGTTTGAGACAAAAAATCGGTTATTAAAAAATGTTCCTAGCAAGAAAACGAAACATTTTTATCATATTTATTTTATTACAAGAGCCCATAGTTCAAGAGAGAAAATGAAAAAGGACATTATTCATCTTCAACCAACTGATGCAGCCAAATTCAAAGATTTACCCAAATTAACTATGATGTAAATTTCTTTGATGATATTAATGCCAGAGCACCAGGTTTGATGCGCTATGAAAAGTTCCACGTTTTCAACGACTATATTTAAGATTGTCGCATAGGTTTCACAATTAGTTCCGACTGCCGAATTTTGTCAGAAAATAATTATTTCAGTCATGCACCAGGACACTCCGAGGTACTTGATGATAAAGGTACAGGTTTTTTTTAAAGACTCCGGAAATATAGACATTCCGAAAAAAGTCAAGTCTCAGAAAGATAAGTGGCTACCAAATAAAGAGTATCGCTACACTGTACAACCAATAGATTACACTCGAAGATATTGTGAAGCATTTATGGGCGTTCAGAATCACAAAAAGTCAATAAAATATTCGATTTTAAATTTTATTTTTTGAAACATTTGTTGACTAAAACGATACAACTTAGGCTACTCAGCTTCTTTAGTTTCGAAAGCCATTTTTCCCCTTATAAGATAAATGATCCTGATATACGTTTGTGTATTTATTATTAATAATATCCTTTCGGAATTTTTATTTAAAAAGCTTACTCAATAGAAAAAATTTCAAAAAGGTTTTATTTAGAAAAATATTTATCTTGAAATTTTTTCGAGAAAAGACATCCGTAAAAAAAGGTTTAAACTATAAGAGTTTTTTTAATTCTCTGAAAAACAGTTTGTTATCTAGAAGAACTTCTCAATAATTAAGGGGTGCATCTGGTTTTTTGATTAGGACATAAACTACTACATATGCTACTAATTTGTTGATAGCAAATAGATAAAAATCATATTTTTTAAGGGATAAGGTAAGCTAAAAGTAGGATGGAAATTGCATAATTTCTAGGCACATTTGATTTTGGAACTTTTTCTCGTTTGAAAAATTTATTGAAAGTAAGATTATCAAATCCGCCTAAACTTAACTTTCTTTTTGCCACATTCTATAATGTTCACATGATCTTGAATTTAGGATTTTAGCTTGAGGGTTGAATTCGAAAGCAAATCTTCTCTTGATACTGAAATATTTCATTTTATTTGGGGACACACGTAAAACTGTCGTAAAAATAGTTAAACTCGTAAAACACCTAAAATAAATGTTACCGGACGCATCCATAAAAATACAATCAAACTCCGCTTACAGGTAGGTTTTTTCGATTTATAAATTTTACTGATTAATTTTTAATGTGAAAGAATCTAAACAATGTATATTCATATAGAAATGTGTTAGAGAGTTTCTCTGTTATTTATGTGGAAAATATTGCGCAAATGAATTTAATTTCCCTATTTGCAAAATTTGCAATACTGATGCCTATATTTTTCTCTGTGAATCTTATATGCTACAAATATTGGTAGTGCGAAACAATTTTTAAATGAATTTTTAGAGGTCAAGCTTTTCCAGGAAAATTGTCAGATTTCTGGCAATTTTACGAGATTTCAAGGGATTTTTTAATATTCTTATGAAATTTCAAAGAATTCATTCACGTGATTCAGCGGATTTTGAAGGATTTCCAAAATTGGAAGTGATTTTCAAATATTTTAAGGTATTTCCAAAGAATTTTAAAGTTAATCCGTATATGTTAAAAAAGTCCAAGTTATTTAAATATATTTCAAGGAACTTTAAAGGATTTTTAAGATTCTAGGGTATTTTAAAAGATTCTTGTTTTCCGCCTGTCACTAACCGCATCAGGTATAAATTAATGAATAAAAAGGAGAAAAAGGGACAGTCAATACTTAGGTACGTCAATTAATGAAGAAGAAAAATAATAATGATAAATAATATTCGTAATTTATATAGTCGAAACGGTATGTTTTTAATAAAATGCACAAATAGCGGTTACCTTTTTATTGACGACGTTAAACAAAAACAATTAACTCTTTTTTTATATTTTCATAATTTTTTATTCCCAATGGCCTACGGCCTAGGGCCCTACGAACTACATAGCTAACATCTTATCTGCTAAAATTGATATTGGTCTATAGCGGAATATAAACCTTTTTCAAGTTCACTGAGAGACCTTCTATTTGAATAAATTATAAAAATGAATCAAAGTTTTGTATACTTGTGTAACAAAACAGGGAAAAATGTTGAACTATTCGAATTATTCATATTAAAGTACTAAAGTTTGACATTTTCATAAAAGTCTTTAATAAGTTTCAGTAGAAAAATTAGTATTTTGAATACGAAATGTTATGAATCTGTATTTGAAAACTTATTCTTACTAAAAAGTAATATGGTGCTTACTAGTTTGTCTAAAAATAATTTCAATAAGCGAGAAAGTGAATATTATAATCTGCAAAGCCTATTTGAAACTGCACGAGTTGAATTTTTTAAATGATTTTTTAAATGATATCATTTTAAGCTAGAAACATTAACCTTTTAAATGAATAGTTGAATTATTTTAATTTTAAGTAGCTTCAAGTCGATAATTGTTCAATTTTTTTCTTTTTTAAAATATTTTAAGACATTTTCTTAAAATCATTTTTTTTAAATAAAAAAAAAAAATCTTCTGAAAGATATAAACAAAAAATGTTTATTATCCTAAAATCTTTCGAACCCCGTAGATATTTCTTTAATTTTATTTTAAAATCTTCAAAAAACTACACTTCGTTTTAAATGTTTTCAAATATTTTCAAAATTTTTTAATATTTCTTTAAATGATTCAAATTTTCCGTAAAATTGGTATAAAAACCTGCAGAATTAAAAAAAAATTGTCAAAGTAGACGCAGAGCGTCTATGAGGAAAAATTTTTGGAAAAAAATATTTGCATCAAAATCTTATTGAATAGAAATTATTTCCAACTATTTTCCTTAAAAAAAACTTAATTAAGTCGCTGAAACATTCCCATCGCAAATTTTGTCTCACCTACTCCAGCTATTTTCTCCTCTCCCAGATTATTTTTTGACAATTCTAGGAATCGTAAGAAAATTTTTTTATTTTTATCAACCCTTTCACAATTCTTCAAAAGGTTCCAAATTTTTTGTTCCAAACCTAAAGAAATGTACACTTTTTAAAAATTATTTGAAATCATTTCAAGATTTACATTAATTCTCAATCTTTTCAAAACTTTACTTTTTTTTAAATCGTAAAAAAAAATGTATTCTTATAAAACCTTTCACAATTCTTAAAAAACTTCTAAATTTTGTGTTCCAAACCTGAAAAAATTAAAATTTTTATACATTATTTAAAATCATTTCAAGATTTTACATTAATTTTGAATCTTTCAAAAATTCTTTAAAAGAAAACATCTCTTGAAATTTCACAATTTTTTTTTAATTACTAAGTGTTCAATTACTTATACATCAATACATCGAATACATCAAAATTGTACAATGTCACTTACAAATTAAAAGTTTTCAAAATAAAAAGTCCTTTTCAATTTTCCTAGGAATCGTAAGCAAATTTTTTTAATATTACAAAACCTTTCACAATTCTTAAAAAGCTTCTATATTTTTTGTTCCAAATCTAAAAAAGTGTACATTTTTTTACAATATTTGAAATCATTTCCAGATTTACATTAATTTTGAATCTTTTCAAAACTTCTCCTAAAAAAACATCTCTTGAAATTACTCGATTTTTTCTAAATTACTAATTGTTAAGTTGCTATTTATGTATAAAAATTTACCTATGTTAATTACAAATCAAAAATATTCAAAATAAATAAAATAAAATTGTAACATTCAACGTTTTGAGTTCTTTAAAATTTTGACGATTCAAGGCTTTCTATTTCAAAATATGCTGTTTTAAATATTTGATTTAGAATTGCTCGTTTTACATAAAAAGTAAAATATGTATACTAATTAAATAATACCTCTTGTTTCTAATTAAAATTTTAAAAATTGTAATGGGTTAAAAGTGGAATTTTTTCGACTGACACAGTATTTGAAAAGGAATTGAAATTAAATCATTTGGACGTTTCCGTTTGTTTAATTACTAAGGCTTTCGAATTGCGACAGTTCAATTTTTAAAGATAAAATCAGTAAAGTCTTTAATTTTGAACGGTTTCAGCGTCATCTTGAAAAATCAGTTATTCTTACCTTTATCAAACTTAAAGTATAAATCGATAGAAAAAAACATTAAATTATAATCACAGTTGATCAACCAAAAACGTTTTTTTATAAAAAAGAAATCAATTCTAAGGCCTTTTAATTTTTAATTTTGTAAGTCGTCAAAACTGCATTCTAAAATTCTTCAAGTTTACAATTTACGCTTAAAAAATTATGCTTCAAAATAAAATATTTTTCTAACCGAAGATTTTAGAACTACGCATTTTAAACTAAGAATATCATAATTGAAGAAGTTGAAAATTGAACTTAAAATTTCAAACAGGCTGAAATCGAACTTATTTTAAATTTGTACGTAATTTCTCAGAAAAGAGAAATAATTATAATAATTTAATGTTTCAATGGAATAATTTTCATACGTCATCTTCAATATTTAATTCAAATTATTCAGCCCAGTATGAACTTTCAATTATTTGATTTGTAATTAATTATTTACAAATTATATAGATATTTTTATATTTTCAATTGGGAAAAAGAAGATTCTCATTCCCGCTGATTGAAAATTAATATTTTTAAAGAAAAATTGTCTGTTGCGTCTTCCATATATGTAACCTTCAAAACTGAACTTAGTTGCCTGTAGATTGATATGCCCTCTGGTATTATTCTTGTAAATAGTAACAAATTTTTACTTTTAATCCACAATATTCATTTGAAGTTGGCGGGAGTGCTAATTCGTATTTTGTCTATAGGAGCCGCATGGGCCCTCCTCAGTAAGGTCACATTTTTCTCGCAAGCGCTATTCTATTTTTCATTTAGTATATAAGCGATTTCCAGATATACTTAGCTATGTATTTCTGCGTTGCGTGCAAGCGTTTATATGTATGCGTTAAAATAGGCGTCAGGTTTAAGCTAAGAATGTATTGCGTAATATGACTGTGTTGCTTATATATGCGGGTCATGATATTGGTCCTGATGTCCACACTTAAATGTACACTGTTAAAAATAATATTAAATTTAATATACCCATGTGTATTAAAATTGATATATCAAGCATATATAATCGCCATTAAGAGCGTGTATATTAAATTTCATATAAATTCATGTTAATCACTCACAAGAAAAATCAAATAATTCAACTTTACACAAATTCAAAATAAGTTTAGCAGTCATTTTCGATCCTAAATAATAAAACATGATACCGTCTTCCTAGTAACCAAAAATAAAATTGGATTTCAAGTCGAAAAGTTTAATTAAGCAAATAAATCACAGAGCTAACCTACAATCAACTGTATTCGCATTAAATTTGTACCATTTAGAGCGAATTTAGGGAAAAGTTCCACCCGTACATTGCACTTTCATTATAAACAAGAATTCAGTCGACGAACTCTAAATTATTCATTTAACTGCCAATAGTTGACAAGATTTGAAGAAATTAAAGCACTTTGAGTTTTCACGCAAACTGATATAACGACCTGTATATTAAATTTAACACTCATGTATATTAAATTCACTACACCAATGTATGTTACAAATCAGTAGCGGTAGTGCATATTTGCTTCACACACATGTATATTAAATCTCATACATATTTTTCTAACAGTGTATTAGTAGTGTTTGCCTCTCTCACTGTGGTATACTTTTTTCCTCCACTCGATTCTTTCTAATGTTGAGTCATAATTCTTCATATAGTGGACTTCAGAATCTCATATTGTTCCTCCGAAAGTTTGAAACGATTGTTTTAGTCTTTCGAATTCATTACGCTCATGTCGTCTTGAAACTGCTCTTTTACTTTGATATACTGAATATTAAATATTCACACTTTCTATGCTAAATACTGCAACACTTCTTTCACTTATTGTAACAAAAATATATAATTCGCCAGTCGAAAACTGCTATATCAATTTTTGAAACGCATCACTTTTTTCCATTTTTTGATATTGTATAATACTAAAGTCTCAAACGTTTTTATCATTTATTCAAATGGAAAGTCTCTCAGTGTTCTTTGTGTAAAATCGAAAAAAATAACTTTTATTTTATTTCAACAAAAATATTCGTCTAAGTATAGAGTTTTCAATAATAAGAGACCTAAGCCCCAGTGCTCGAGAACACGTAACATTAATTTTCAAAAGGAAAAAGATTTTTATGTGAAAATTGCAAACATTTGTCGAGATGAGTGTAAGGTGAAAGGTCGTTCTTTTCTTGCACTCAGGGCAAAAGTAACTTGTATACTTGGTTTTGCAACACAATAATTGAAAGCCATGAACGCACTATGACTATTGTTTCCGTTCAATTTTACTAAAATGATATACCAATATAAAAGGAGAACGATATCCGCTATAGACCAAAAAACAGTGGTATTGATGACTATTTCTTGAGCTTAAGCAATTAGTAATTGCAAATAACAATTTTTACAAACTACAAATATACGACATTTTTATTTTCCATAATATTTACAATTTTTAATTCAATACAGCACATATTTGTAGTATAATTTGTTTCAATGAATAATCAATAAATAAATTTAAATAATAATAATCAAACATTTGGGTATTATTGTATTAAATATTTGAATTATATGAATACTAATAAATAAAATGTTTATGCTTATTCTCATATTATATTTCATTTTTGGAAAATGTAGTTTATTCCAAGTCAAGTGGGAGGCAGAAGGACGCATTTTACCGCGCCTAATGTTCGTATTTATTACTTTTATCTCTTCCGCGGCAAAAAACAAACAAATAAAATCGCTACACGACCGGCAACATTGGAAAAATACTGTGGATTCAAAATTGAGTACTTGGGCTCAGTCGAACGACAAGTTTAACGAAAATTGATTGTGGGCAGTTTGGCATAGTTTTTTTTCTAACACTGGCAGCCAGGTCAACCATTGGCTGAACTCTGGTGAACCCTGAACGAGATGCACAATAAGCTTCCAGGAAATTTGATCTATTATCTGTTCACCTCTTATAATAGGCAAACGCCAATCAGTTAGTGTAGGTCTACAGTCAGCCCATAGTTGCCACTTATTACCAAGATTAAACACCCAAACATTAAATTCTTGTGTTCAATTGAGCTACGTACATACTCAATTGAGGAAAATGCGGATTATATTCATTTTCGTTTTGGTAAGATTATTCAACGCATCAGAATCTTATATTTATCATTTTTTCAAACATCCTAAGTATATTTGGGTAATACTATATCATTCTGTTTGCAAGAAATTATTTTTTTTTTTTAATTTGAATTGACTCATTGATTGAAATCATCAAATTGAATCTTGCATCACTATACATTTGTAACTTCGCTATTGGCTAATTATCAACAAGTATATTCTAAATAATTGAGAATCATCTAATTTATGAAACTTTAATGGCAAGTATGCATTCAAACTCAAACTCAAAGCTGTCAAATTAAGTATACTCTAAATTATGCAAATTCCGACAGAGAAGCTGCTCTGCGGTAAGTGGATTTAGAATTTGCTAAATTTGCGAACGAATTTTGGAGAAAGAATTACCAATGAATTAGTTAACAACTTCTCGACATTTATATTATCCAAAATCTATTTCCAAAATGTTTGAGACCATATTTCCTGAAATATTATTTCCTCATTTCTCAAACAAAAATCAGTATTTTTAAATAATTCAAACATCAGAAACTTTATCTAATAAATTCTCGAAAAACTTAATATATCGAAATTATAATATTCTAAAGTGAAAACGTGATATATTGTTTTTGATTTGTTTCCAGGCATCCTTTGGAGGATATGTAGAAGGAGCTGCTAGAGGAAGGGCTGCAGTAGCTGCTAGAGGACGGGCTGCAGGAGCTGCTACAGGACGGACTGCAGGAGCTGCTATAAGACAGGCTGCAGGAGCTCCTGTAGGAGCAGCAGTTCCCTATCCAGATACAAAATTGCAAGGCATGATGGGCTTTGCCAAAAAAGGTGGTACTACTGGAGGTTCGAACGGAGCAGTGGTTTTTTTACAAAATCTGCAGGACTTGAAGAAGCATATCTCTGACGCAGTACCTCAAACTTTGGTCGTAGCTGCAAATATCGATGCACCTACAAAAGAGACTATTTTCCTAGGATCTAATAAGTCTCTAATTGGTTCTTACAAATCAAATCTTCTCAACAACGTATATTTCCACACAGCGAGAAACTCGAGCAACATCATCTTCCAAAATTTGCTTTTCAAACACAACCCTAAAAATATTGCCAACAGTGATATACAATTAAGAGTAGAATTTGGTGGACGTTATTGGATAGATCATTGCATCTTTGACGGAGCAGTAGTAGACGATAAGGATTTAGGAAAACTTCTCTCAGTTGAATCTGTTCAGTTCGCGACAATTAGCTATTGTAAGTTTTTGCACCATAGATATGGGGTGCTACTTGGTTTTCCATCAGATAATCCAATTGACGGAGCCAAACACCAAAATTTACCCGAATTAACTATGATGTTCAATTACTATGAGGACATTGTTGACCGAGCGCCAGGTATGATGCGCTACGGAAAGTTCCACGTTTATAATAATTATATAAAAAATTTCACCTATGGTTTTACCATCGGTATTCAGTGTCAAATTTTCTCAGAAAGGAATATTTTTGCTAATCCTAAACCACACGGCACTGTAATTTATGATCAAGGTACTGGTTCTTTCACAGACTCTGGAAGTATATCCATGCCGACAAAATTCAGGTCTAAAGAATGTAAGTGGCGTCCAATTAACGATTATCCCTACACTTTGGAAACAGTAGATTACACTCGAACCTTTTGTGAAACATCCTCCGGCGTTCAGAGTCGAAAAGAATCATTTACTGGAGCAAGAAAAAAATTTCTGACAAATAAAACATTGATGACAAATAAAAAAGTGGAGCCAAATAAAACATTGATGACAAATAAAAAAGCGGTGCCAAGTAAAAACCCGGTGTCAAATAAAACATTGATGGCAAATAAAAAAGTGGTGCCAAATAAAAAAGCGGTGCCAAATAAAAAAGCGGTGCCAAATAAAAAAGCGGTGCCAAATAAAAAAGCGGTGACAAATAAAACATTGATGACAAATAACACATTGATGACAAATAAACTAGCGGTACCAAATAAAAAACCGGTGCCAAATAAAAAAGCGGTGCCAAATAAAAAAGCGGTGCCAAATAAAAAAGCGGTGCCAAAAAAAAAAGCGGTGCCAAAGAAAACATTTATGACTATTAACACATTGATGACAAATAAACAAGCGGTACCAAATAAAAAACCGGTGCCAAATAAAAAAGCGGTGCCAAATAAAAAAGCGGCGCCAAATAAAAAAGCGGTGCCAAATGAAAAAGCGGTGCCAAAGAAAAAAGCGGTGCCAAATAAAAAAAGCGGTGGTAAATAAAACATTGATAACAAATAACAAATTCATGGAAAATAAAATAGCGGTGCCAAATAAAAAAGCGGTGCCAAATAAAAAAACATTGATGACAAATAAAAAATTGATGAAAAATAAAAAATTATAAGTAATTTAATTGAAACTTCACAATAGCTTTTGAGGAAAGCAGTTTTTCTTCATGTTTTAAATTTTTCTACAATAAGTAACTTTTCTAATTTACTTATTGTATTTTGTAATTCGCACACCGTATGTTAAATTCTTATAGAAATATATGAAACAGATTAGACAAAATTATTCTTTTCGTTAAAAATGAGTTAAATATTTGCATTAAATTATGTCCAATGATGGTAACGTAAAGCGTATTAATTCTAGGCGTATAAAAATTAAAAAAAATGTATTTTCAAGGTAGTGGGAAATTAAAAACAACAAAAAACCAACAAAATGTCCGATTTTTCATTTTTTTCAATTTGTTGACTAAAAAGATACAACTTAGGCTAGAGAGCTACTTAGTTTTGGAAACCATTTTTCCCCTTATAAGTTGAATCACCCTAATATACAATTTCATATTTATGCTAATAAACAATTGATTTAAAGACGCCAAAATTATTAGTTATAATTTCTAGAATTTAATATCCTTTCGAAATATTTTTTGGAAACCTTACTCAACCGACAAAATTTCAAAAACTTTTTATTTCGAAAAATAATTATCTTCAATTTTTGTTTAAAGAAGACATCCATAAAGGAGATGTTGTGGACGGTACATGCAAATTATACAAGTTTTCGTAATTCTCTGAAAAACAGTTTGTTACATAGAAAAACATTATATCATATATAAAAAGCGCATAATGTTTTTGAATGAT
>CAKNWT010293952.1:6367-19242 GCA_932066315.1 Andricus coriarius | reverse complement strand
TAACGCAAAATTTCAAGTAGAATCCGAATTTCAACAAGTTAAATGTTCACCTTCCTTTTTTAATGAGTTTTTCTTGCATGATACGGAGAGGATACGATGTGGATACTATAAAGATACGCTGTAGCGTATCCGGTCCGTTCATTCGGTCCGCTAGGGTGGAAGGAATATTTGTACATTTTAGTTGAGCATTAGCAATTCAGTTCCCGAATGTTTGTCTCACATTTTCTAAATGTTAACAGCTGAAACAGTATCCCTTTTCCAACTCGTTTTGAGGTTAAAAGCAGGAACCCGACCTAAACGAAACAAAATACTTTCGTGATTTACGTTCTGTTTCTATACTGCCAAAATGGAACTATATTCACTTGATTTAGGTTACGTTATTCAAAATATCGAAATTAGGAAACGAAAGTCGCATTTTTGTAAGCACGGTAAACACAGAACACAGAATGATGTGAAACGAGACCCGAGAGGAGACCGCGGGACGAGAAGTTGCCATAGAAGTCGCGGAGACACTTGTGGCGCGTCGTGCATTTCCGTTGGATCGACGAAGGCTGCTGCGCCATGTATGTATTATTCAACGACAGCGCGCGGTTTTTAAATGCAACTTTCTTCATTACACGTGGGAATAGTAAAAATACATGAAAGTGCATTAAAAATTGAAGAAGAATTTTTTAACTTTATTAAACAATTTTCTGAAAATTGATTTTAGATTTGATTTTAAATTTCAGTCAATATTAAACATGAAACTCAAACTCCACATGGAAGTTGTAATATTAAAAAAATATTTGAAGTTGAAATGATTCGAACAGTTTCATCTTTTCAAAAAATTCCAATTGAAATTGAAAATTTTTGAAATATTATGTAAATACAAAACAAAAATTTCTGGCTATTTGGAATTTTAACTTGTATTATTAAATTTATATTAAATTCATAAATATAAAATATAAATTTATATTAAATTTTAATTTGTAAGTTGTCTTTTTGACTTTCGGGATGACTATACAAACATATTTCAAAAAATTCTTCACTCGGTGTAAGCATTTGTGGACATATTTTTTAACTACTTTCTTTTACACTTAATTCTTTTATAGTTTTTTATGGTTTTGAAATTTGTTTGTGTCATTACACAGCTGTAAGAATGTTACTTGATGTAAGAATTAAAAAAAGTATTTTTTTTAATGTTCAAAAGAAGAACCAAAGATAATAGAAAAAAAAGTTTAAAAAGTTGGAATTTTTTTTTCTTTTTAAATAGTTACAGAATAACAAAAAAAAAATCTGGTTAATCTTACACCGATCGAGTAAAGGAACATACGATTAAATTACCATTTTTAAATAAATAAAATGCATTGCACATTAAGCAATTTTACAAAGTGCATTCAATTAATATTATTCATAAAAATTTCCTAATTTATGCTTACGATAAAATTGGGCGTGTTTCAATTTGAATGAGTAAACCATTTTTACAATACTTATAGTTCAAATTATATCAAAAATAATTACTATTATTCAAAACTACGCTTCTCACTTATGTATTCATGCTATAAATAATGCCTCTCACGAAGTGCGATGCACATGCGCCGCATAACGTGCCCATCACGAAGTACGACTCATATGCCTCGCACGTGCGTGCCCCTTACACAGTGCGGCGCATATGCCTCGCACCCTGCAGGCACGGCGTGCCTCGCATTCCGTGCGTGTAACGTGCCACTTTAGAATAAAATTGTTTCCGAAAATATTGAAAAAAAAACTGACGAAGATTTCGAAAACCGAAATTCCTTCATTATGTGTGAATGGAACATTTCCGAATGTAATGATAAACTGCTCGTAAGAAATGCAGTATTTGCCCAAAAGTAACATTGTGAAGTGAAACATCAGTCGCGAAACGATTGACAGTTCTCGTTTTTGGACAAAATCACGTACAAGTGTACATAGAATGCAGTTAAATTAGCGAAAAGAGGGCCATTTGGTAGAAAAAATTAGCAGCTGCTCATATTCATTTCAACAAATACACGTGCTATACGTTTTTAATGGGGAAAAGAAGATGCGCAGTTAAATTTCATACTTCATGACCATTTAACGTAAATTTTAACGTATTATTATAATTGCAACAGTTTACATATTAATTTTGTTTCTTTTATTAATTATAATGCTATATTACTTTAGCATTACTTTAGTCCCTACCGGAAATCTAGACGATTTCTAGATGAGATCGTCTAGGAACACCTAATCTAGAATTGACCCCTTGCTAGACTATAACTAGACGATTACTAGACTCAAAAAGGTCGCCGCCCTCAGTCCCTTCTTTATGGGGTCAGCAGTAAAGCTGTAAACTGTGCTCAAGCCGACCCTAATAATGTCTATACCTGTGTCCAGTTCGTCTAGCACGTGTCTAGTAGGCATCTAGGGAACGTCAAGTCGGCATCTAGAAAGTGTCTAGTGGGCCTATTGTGCATCTAGGGAACGTCTAGTGTGCATCTAGGAACGTCTAGTGCGCATTTAGGGAACGCGTACTGTGCATTTGATAACGTCTAGTGCGCATGTAGGAAACGCCTAGGTCAGTCTAGAAATAACGCATACTACAAAATAATACAACAATCAATATTCCTTTCAAATTAAATGCATTTTATTTGGTGACATATATATTACATAAATTTATGTTTTCATTAACTAAAACATAAATTAAAATATAATTTTAAATAAACTTACTAAAGGAGCGTTCACATATTAGATAACATTATTTTCGACCTTTTCACCCCTCCCTCCTTACTCATGTACCAGGCCGTAACATTTCCTTTGACTCCCCACCGCCGTTACGTAACACACAAAAAAAATGTTTTTTATGATTAACTATTGTCTAGAAATAAATAAGACAATATTTTTATGTAACACGGAATGCTCTTTCAATATTTTCTGTAGCCATACAAATGTTGAAGTTACCTAATGTGAGTACTAATAGAAATTCACCATTTTAAACTTATTTTTCAATGTCATAAAAACCACAAAATAATATTATTAATAATATAACATACAGATTTCAATGAACTATTTATTAAAAGTTTTTGAAGACTTTAATTTAATATGAAATTAAATTCTAAGAATTGAACATTTTTTGGATACTTCAGATGTATCAAAAAAGAATGTAGAAGATTTCAAAGAAATTTATTTTATTTTATAGGATTTTACTAACTATTAGGAGAAATTCAAGTCTTCTCAAACGAAGTTTAAGACTTCCAGAACTTTCGAAGAAATCTAGAAATATTTAATAAATATTTTTAACTGAGTGACTCCTAGGAATTTCGTTTGTTCTCTTGAACCCTTTCGAAGTTCTTTTAAAACTACTGAAGTTTATTCTTGAAACCTTTGAAAATATACATTTCTAAAAATCTTTTAAAGTTTTGAATTCTTTTTGAATCTCTTCAATTCTACTAAATATCTCTTGAATTTACTCTATGTTTTATTTTTTAATCTTACCAAATTAAAAAAATTTTGCTTTAAAATCTTATACATACTTTTTCTAAATTTTAGGATATCGTTTGATATGTTGAAAATCTTTTTTAATTTTCTCTTGAATTTCATTTTTAAAAATAAAAAATCATTAAAAATTTTAACACGTATATTAAGAATATTCTTTTTTTTAACTTGAGAGACATTTCGAACCTTCTAATCTTTAAAAATTATTCAAATTATTCAGGAATTTTATTTAACTCTGCAAAATTAAAAAATTGCCTCAGTATCTTTTAGATTCTTCTTTGACAATTTTTGAAATCTTTTTAAATAATCTTTTAAAACTAATTTTCCGAAATAAAAAATTATTTTCCTAGGAGCCTGAACAAATGTTTTTCATTTTCGTGAAACCTTACAAAATTCTTAACAAATCTTTACAAGTTTTAATTATTTTTAATTCGTTTTAAAACTTCAGAATATCTTTTAATCTTAGTCCAATTTTTTCTAAAATTACATGATATGGCAAAATCGCAACATTTTATTTGAAAATCTTTCCGACTTTTTTTAAAAATTTTAGGAAATAATCAAAAATGTTTTGTAATCTCTTTCATTTTTCTTTTAGAATTCATTACAAAACATTCATTGAAAAATTGTCCATGGATCTTATAAGAACATTTTTTTCATTCTCCTGACTTCATTTAAAATAAAAAATTTTTAATTAAATTTTTCCAGAAATCTTGAAAAGAATTAAATCTCAAATCTTTCATACTTAATCAAATACTTCTAATTTTTTTTCGAATTCTTCAAAATAAGTTTGTGCCCATAATTTAATGTTTCCTATCTCTTTGAAAATGTAAGCAAGTTTACAAATTATAGTTCTGTCATTAAATTTGAGAAAATGTTACGTGATCGGAATAAAATCCCCCCCCCCCCCCTATGTGAACACTCCCTAATTAAAAGAAAAAAATGAAAGGTAATTGAATTATGCTGATTTCTTATTTTTCAACAAAAGAACAATTCGAGCACTAATTCCAAGGTTGGAAAACAGACGCATATTCATTTCTCGCATTACTTCCGCTTTCATCCATTGATTTGTATGCGGCGTTGACAGAATTTTGTGTTGTATAGTATGTCGATGCATTGATTGCGTTGTGTGTTGACGTCGATGCATTGATTGCGTTGTGTGTTGATGTCGATGCATTGATTGCGTTGTGTGTTGATTTCGAAGTGTGCGGTCTGATGTTTTCTTGCGCGGCTGCTGATTCCGATGTGGTCCTCTCGCATGTCGCTGAAGAGGGTGTCCCTTTTTGGACCGCCAGTAGCCAACCAGTTTTCAAACTTATGTAGCGGTTCATGTAATCAAGTTGATGGCAGACCTTGTCTCTGCCGTAGCCCAAATCGTGGACCATCCACCTTTCGAACTCACCTGAAAAAAAAAACTGATTCGGCGTGAATATATTGCATGCATGAATTCGGGGGCGAAATGATTATAAGACATTATACTGTTTACAGTTTTCTTTCACAGTCTGCATTCAATGATATTATCCACCCCCCCCCCCCCCCAACCAACACCAACCCACCCTTTGGGGGGTTCACCCACTCATTTGGGTAGGGGCCCCTAGTTTTTGCATACGGTGTGTTCGTCCCTGAATGCTATCGACGACAATTTATTTCTTTTAATTTTTGCATGAAAAATATAATTTTTTTTCTAAAAAGTAAAACTTTACCGAGAGTCTCTATAGCCTTTAGAGTATATACACAAAAATTAGACAAAATGGCTTCACCGTTTGGCCTGAATCCGACCCCGGGTTTTACACTCGATTTCCAGGGCCCTTAAGACGGGGGATATGCCGAACTTGCTCAGGGTTGGATAAGAATATAAGATTTTGTCCGCAAATTCCGAGTGGGTAAGTACTCACAGGGATTTTTTCCAAATGGGTAGTACTACCCATACTACCCACCTGCAACGCCGGCCCTGAATATTTGTACATTAGATTTATTTTTAAATTTTACTTCATATAATAATAAGGACAATTTTTTATCATTGCATTAAATACGAATAAACAAATATATATTTTTTTACAATTTATATTTGGTTCACTGAATAATTCTAAATAATTACTAAATTTAACATTTATTTCCAGCAACCTCTATTTTTGGAAAGCAGTAATTAACAGGACATTTCCAAGTGGTTGGCGTGATTATTAGATAAGTTTATTTTATATATACACATTTTATAATTTTAACAAAATAAAAATTTTAAGATCTTTTACTTTGTGTTTTTTTTATTTCAGATGTCACGGAGTCCCGAAGGGTGATCATTAAGTCAACGGCGATCAAGGTCATTGATTATTCAGAGAAGTATACAGAAATAAGTTAAAGTTTATAATTGTATATTTTAATCTATCCATTTATTTATAGGTTGTATATATATTTACTACTCTTTTATATACTTCTTATTCCTATTTTTTCCAAATTATCACTATGATAAAATTTAACTTTCCTCTTTCTTCCTTATTTTATTTAAACTAGTATATTTAATAAATCTGAGCTCATTTCCTAATTTTCTTTTAATCGATCATTTTGTCTTAGTTCATTTAAATTTATTTGTTCTACCTTTTTTGTATTCAAGAATTTAATAAATAATGTAGAATTATTTTTCTTAAGATCAAATAGCTAATTAACCCATTAATGCCCAAAGTGACCAAAATTTTTCACTGATTTCGACTGGATAACTTTTGATGAAAACGCATTAGAAAAAAAAATGAAATGCATATTCTGATGCTGTCGGGATCGCCCTTTTCGAATCTGGTGAAGAAATTGACAAAAAATTATTCCTTGTGCCCTTTTTTGCCATTTTTTGAAAAAAAGTCAAGTTTTTTCAGTTTTTTTTTCCTTAAATCATAAAAATGACCCTGATAACGTTGTCAAATGGTGCTGGAAAGTATTCAAATTTGGTCATCGATCATTTTCCTTGAAATATATGCACTTAAAATTTTTTTGGAAATCCACGATTCCAATATGGCGACCATTTAAATGTGACATAATGAGTGTTTCTGACACCATGTGGATTCTTCGTTGGGAGTGCTTTTTTTCAAAAAATATTTCAAACAAAAGTTTTTCATTTCAACGAACTAGTGGAGGCAATTACAGAATTTAAAAAAATTCAGTCTGCACGGCCAGTTTTGGCCTTTTTCGATTCCACCTGGGAAACCGAGGTGCATACCGATGCTAGCTCGTTAGGGGTTGCGGGAATACTGATTCAAAAGCTCGGAAGGAGAAAAGAGTGGTTGCGTATTACAGTCGCAAAACGACGGCCGTGGAACAAAGATATCACTCATATGACCTAGAGACGCTAGCGGTGTACGCTTCTTTTAAATTTTTCCGCATCTACCTGCTGGGAATCCAATTTACAGTCGTGACAGACTGCATAGCTGTACGCGCCACTGCCAGCATGAAAGATATCCAGCCGCGTGTAGCACGATGGTGGTTCTACCTTCAAGACTACAATTTTGCTATTGTGTATCGACCGGGAGCCCAAGTGGCCCACGTCGACTATTTAAGCCGCAATCCAGTTGAATGCCTCTCTATCGAAATAACCGACGGTGAATGGATCAGAGCAGCTCAAGCTCAGGACTTGGAAATAGAGGATTTCCGGAAAGTTCTAGGTTCGGGAGATAAGCAGCTGGAAGTTAAGCATTACTTCGAACGGTTCGATTTGAAGGGAGGTGTAGTATTTCGAAAAACTGTACAAGGAAATAAGTGGGTAGTCCCCAAAGTAGCCAGATGGAACATAGTGAAGCTTTGTCACGTCGACCAAGGGCACTTCGCTCTGGCAAGAACACTCGAATTAATCAAAGAAAATTATTGGTTTAAAGGGATGCGGCGATTCATGAGCAAGCATGTTAAATCGTACCTTGATTGTTTATATTTTAAGTCAAAGTCTGGACGAAAGCCAGGGTTTCTCTACCCAATCGAAAAGGTGGCAATACCGTTTCACACGCTGCATCTGAATCACGTTGGGCCGTTTGTTCGCTCAAAAAATAAAAACACACAACTACTGACCATAGTAGATGGGATCACTAAATTTTGTGTACTCGAAGCTGTTAGGGATACTAAGACAAAACACGTTTTGAAAGCACTCTATAAACTGTTTGCTCTATTTGGAGCATCAATAAGAATAATAACAGACAGAGGATCAGCATTTACGTCCCATTCGTTTCAGAGTTCCTGTCGAGAGCTAAATATCAAGCATATTCTAAACGCCACAGCAACTCTCAGAGCTAACGGACAGTGTGAAAGGTTAAATCGTACTGTTCTGAGCTCGTTGGCGGCTACGTGTGCTGATACATGGAATTCAAGGTATTCTCGGAATTCATGAAATTCAAAGAATTCGTGGAATTCTTGGAATTCACGAAATTCAAGGGATTCATAGAATTCAAGGAATTCATGGAACTCAAGGAATTTATAGAATTCATGGAACACAACGAATTCATAGAATTCTAGTGATTCATGGAATTCAAGGAATTCATGGAATTTGTGGAATTCGCGAAATTTATAGAATTCGTAGAATTGATGGAATTCGCGCAATTCATAGAATTCGTGTAGTTCACGTAATTCAAGGAATGTATGGAATTCAATGAATTTACGAAATTTATTTAAATATTATTTGCATCTGTGTCTTCATCAAGAGTAATCCATCCTGGTCGCATTTGCCGTGGGTTGCCTTGATGGTCTGGCTCCTGATTTTTGGTCAGTTCGATCCTCCTTTGCTTGTAGGTCATGAGCTTCTTGGATCTCCTCGACCCTCCTGATGAGCTCGTCCGGCGTGCGGACGTCCGTTAGGCGGATGCAAAGTCGAAGTCCCGGCCTCATATTGTAATAGAGGGTCTCTATGGTCCTTTCCTGTGAGAACCCTCCACGACGCCGTGTCAGCGTTAGCAGGGAGGTGACATACTCCCGGATGGATTCGTTTGCTCCCTGGTGGCGATTGTAGATTTGTTGGTCCAGCTGCCTTCGTTCCGAAGGTGGAAGATAAAATCTTCTCAGGCTCTGTTCCAACCCCTGCAATGAAGTGACGTTGGACGCGCAGTTGCGATACCAGAGCTGTGCGTCGCCTCTGAGGAGCTCTGGAAATCCCCTCAGGATTTGGTCGTCGGTAAAGCTGTAGGTGCTCTGGAGCTCGTCCAACCTATCCAGGAATCCGTACACATTGTTCCCGTCGAAGTGGCAGTTCCACTTCCGCATCTGATCAAGGGTCCGGGTTGGCACTGAAACGAGTTCTGGTTCTTCCCGAAATTCTCCACGTTCAGACCGGAAAGCGTAGCGTGGTGATACGGTTTGGTTTTGCGTTGCGTTTGTTGGTGCTCGAGGTGAAGATGCCTAGCTTGAACTGATCTCGTATCGAAACCTTTGTCACGTTTCTTTGCGAAATTTTCAAGCAATTTTTCCAAGCTCTTAATCCCGCTGGTAATGTTTGCAAGTCCACTCGTGGACATGTAAATAGCTGAGCTGCTCCCCTCATTTGAGGCGCCTGGGTCTTTTTAGCTTGAACTGATCTCGTATCGAAACCTTTGTCACGTTTCTTTGCGAAATTTGCAAGCAATTTTTCCAAGCCCGTTGTTAGCTTGAACTGATCTCGTATCGAAACCTTTGTCACGTTTCTTTGCGAATTTTGCAAGCAATTTTTCCAAGCCGGTTCCCTTGGCAGTGAAAAAAGCTAAGTGAAGCTTGGAAAAATTGCTTGCAAATTTCGCAAAGAAACGTGACAAAGGTTTCGATACGAGATCAGTTCAAGGATCTTCACCTGAACGGGCTTGGAAAAATTGCTTGCAAATTTCGCAAAGAAACGTGACAAAGGTTTCAATACGAGATCAGTTCAAGCTAAGAAGAGCCTTAGTTTGTTTAGCTAATCTTGCATGGCTTCCATATCGTTGGTTCGATCGAGGTTCTCTTTGTAATCCGGGGTGTCGGCAGTCTTCCCGTCGAAAAGGTTCAAGTGTTTTCTGACAAAGGCCACCAACCTTTGGCGAAGGACTGCCACTGCTCCGATTGGGTCAAGCCCGTACTGGCTTAGCTCCTCCTCGAGTTCCTCCTTGTGCAGCGCGTATACCCAAGAGACTCCAGGCATGATGTTGTCGTGAACGGTGAGTGGTACCCCGAAGAAGCGGCGGAGAGTATTGTTTCAGTTGATCTTCGGAGGCGGTTTATAAAAATTGTTGGTAACGTCGGTTGGCTTTCGGCGGCGCGGCAAGCTTGGCGGTATCCAGAGGCTTGCTTCGTGTCTCTTTAGCTAGTCGGACGGAACTGTTTTTCGCTCCTGTCGGTGCTCGTGGATTTATACCCTAAGTCTGAGTGGAGAGGGTAATTTTGTGAGAGAAAAGGGATAGGGAAGGGGAGGGGGAGCGCGCATGCGCGCGCGCTCTCTCTCTCTGCGCGAGAAGGCGGAAAAGAAAAACGCAACAACCAGCCCCCGCCGGCACGATGCACGCCACCAACGTCGAAGGACTATGGGAGATGGTCTCTACCGACCTCGTTGGCCCACTGCCCCGATCTACCGCCGGCAACATTCGGCTTTTGGTGATGCAAGACCGCTTTCCCAAATGGATCGAACTACGCCCATTAAGGAAGGCAACCAGCCAAGCGATCGCCACGGCACTTAAGGACCAAGTTTGTCTACGTCACGGCTGCCCCAAGACCATCGTCTTCGACAACGGGCGACAATTCATCGGAAAGGAGGTCAAAACCCTACTTCGGGAAATGCACATCATACATCGCTTAACACCACCATACACACCGCAGTGCAACCCCGTTGAAAGAGTAAACAGAGTCATAAAAACAATGATTGCTCAAAACATCAAGAAATCGCAAAAGACTTGGGACCTCTACCTTTCAGGACTTCAGTTCGCCTACAACACAGCCATCAGCTCAACCACGGGATTTTCGCCAGCATACCTTAACTTCGGCAGAGAACTAAGAACGCCAGGAAGCCTTGCCCAGGAAACTGCAATACCTTCTAGGAAAAAACATCAAAACCGTATCGATAAACTTCAGTCTGCAGTCGATCTAGCCCGAAGCCAAATAGTCCGCAGCTTCCGGAAACAACAGACGCACTATAATCTTAGACGCTGGAAATGGTACCCAGGAATAGGCGACCAGGTGCTGAAAAGAACACATTTTCTCTCCCACAAAATATGGAACTTCAACGCCAAGCTGGCAGATAAGTTTGACGGGCCCTTTACCGTGGTAAAAAGGTCTCTAACGTCATCTTCGATTTAAAAGACGCAAAGGGGGCGTTACATCGCCAAATTCACGTCAAGGATCTAACTCCCTACCGCAACGATCAAGCTCAACACCCCCCACCACTACCTACCGCTACAACGACTCCTTCCATACAGGCACCCCCCACCCCACCGACATAGCTGGAACGACAGAATACCGGGACCGCACGATCCCTCTTTCAACCTCAACCGCCAAGAAGGAAGGATGTTCCCCAACTTCACCACGCTAGGAGAAACTCTGCGAACCATGGAGAGAGAGTTGGAGCTCGACGGCTTCCGGCGGTTCTGAGACATAAGGCCTCTATATGATACCACACCGGAGACACCACCCCAGATGGCGCCTCCAGAACCACGCGCCTCCACACCAACAGCATCGACCGGGAAGGGGAGACCAGCACTAGGCATACCGCTCTCCACCACCAGCAAAGAGGGCTCCAGGGCAACACGCGCAGCACCTACCACCCTGCCGCGCATACAAAGCATCGAGAGGGTAGCCCTCCCGATCGTACACCGAAAGACACCCCCTCCTCAAGGAAGACCGACTGCAGCACCACCAGCAGTGAAGAGGACGGCTAGGGCACTGCCGCCCCTTAACATAGAGCCAGCACCACCAGCAGTGAAGAGGGCGGCTAGGGAACTGCCGCCCCCCAACATCGAGCCAGTACCACTCGCAAGCTCCGAGCAGATCACTCCCGGGCCCGGCAATGAAGGGATCTTCCCGAACCTCCCACTCGACGAAGGACACAAGACCTACGTCCTCCCACGGGTGTCGCACTCCAGGTGCCAATAGGCGATACCAGATTCCGTACCCGCTTCCAAGGGATGAGATACAGGCTGAGATTCGACCAGCATGGACACCTCCAGAGCATCGAAGTCACCCCTGAAGCGGTAGTGAGTACATTCAAGCGCACAAATCAATGTCCGAAATCATTCAATATGTTCGCATCATTAGCATCGTGCATCGCAATTTTGTGTCGCGTCTCGAGCATCAGGAAAGCTCATTTGTACCGCTCTTGGAGCTCACGAAAGTTTAGTGACAGTAATAAACATACATATACCTGATACATATTCTCGGAAATTACCACTATCACTCCGTTTTCGTGGGCACAAACCTCTCTATCATTCATTTTCCTTCAAAATCATAAACAATAGCCCAATTTATATTGTCGCCCGCTTAAACATTCCATTCTACCGATCATCTTCCAGCGTTTAGACTGTTATGATTATTGTCCTCGGACCTTCAACATATCGCTGTCTTATTCTCTCCAGCCACTCTCCTTTCCTCTTTTCGACCTGTCTTCCTCGTTCCGCTACCGCTGCACTCTCCGAAGTGGGGGGGGGGGGGGGTAGATGTAATGAGCAGTACTTCTGCTCGTTGCATACACAGACATACCTATAGAAGGAACAAACGCGTCATCGAACGACGCTTCACGAGGCGAGAGCCGACTACCCCAGTTCTCGCGAGAATTGACGGCGTGCCTGCGCTCACCGTCAATCCATCAGCCACGAGGCATTAAAAGAACGTGCGACCGCGTAACAAGACACAGTTCGCCGGGAGCGGCGAGCCTGTTACACCGGGGTGCCTCCTCTCGGCGAATTGACTGGTCTCTCTACCACCTGGAGCTACTATGGTAGAGCGACCGGGACCAACAGCCGACGAACTCCTGGGGAATCCACACTATGCCTGGAGGCCGAGGCGAATCGTGACCGTCTGGAGCAACTATGGCCACGATTCGCTAGGCAAGGGGTGGCGCCAATCAGGGCAAACCTGCCTGACGCTGTCTTCATCCTGGAAGCCCCCCCCCCCCCTACGACCTAGACATCTTCCGCTGGAACTCTTGATAAAGTCCGCCCGACGTACGACCACCTCGTGCAACTATGGCCGTACGCCAGGCAAAGGGGTACGCTGATTCATACCCAGCCTAACTACCTGGAGCAACTATGGTCGTCCATCGGGCAAAGGAGTACGCTGACTCACACTCAGAATACCCTGGGCCAACCTGGGGTCTTCCCCTACCGCCTACCATCAACCTGACCGCCCTGATCAACCGGACCGATCACCTGGTGACCACGCACATCCTGCGACCGCCAGAGCGCCTCCTTCCTCTCTCTCTCTCTCTCCGCCCCGTACCGCTACCGATTTCCGAGGGA